>JBAGKP010000027.1:12799822-12811115 GCA_037177255.1 Melanotaenia maccullochi
TTTTTTTTGTTTTTTTTTTTTAGTTTCTTCTAGTTCCTGTGTAAAATGTTCTTTAGTGACTACTGATGACGTATGTGGCTGTTGAAGGGGTGTCCCGATTCGTAGGGGTTGACTTTTCAGCCCTACCCCCCCTACCTCCGTTTTAAGGGGTAAGGGGCAAGGGGTAGGGGTAAGGGGTAAGGCCAAGGGGGGAAATGGGATTGGGCCTAAGTCATCTACATTTTTCGTAGATACAAAATAAAATAACGGGAACTAATTATGCCTAATTATGCAAAAAACAAAGCACCCAAAGAGAGAGTTTAAAATAATCTTTTGTTATGTGAAGAAACAATGCTGGTTCATCCTTTAACTTAGGTGCCTTTTTTCATGCTTGAATGATTCATAGTTCACTGTGGGGATTAAAAAAAAAACAAAAAAAAAAACATTCTTCTTAAAAAGCGTCAGCTACAAGGACTGGACTGAAATATGTACTTTGTGCAACCTTCAGAAAGATTCCCAGACGAGTTTGACTACCAGAAAGACTGAGTCATTGGAAGCAAAATAAAGAAATGATAGGGGTGCAAGCTTTTGCACAGATTTTTAATCCTTGTCATCAACTTAACTACGTGAGAAAATATATTAAATGGTAATATTATGATGCAATGTGGAGGACTGTAGTGAAATTACTAAACTTATTAAACTTCTGCAGCCTAATATTAAAGAGAGTAAAAAGACCCAATGCTATTCCAGGTAAATTAGTTGTTTTGTTTTATCTGTATGGAGCCACATAGCAACCAACACATACTGAAAGATCACATGTTAATAATGTTAATTAACCAGCATTCAATTTGATGGGAAAATAAAAGCACAAAAAAAAGAAGCAAAAGGAAGAACCACATGTTTCCTTCTGCATCAGCTCTTTCATTTCCTTTCCTCTCTTTTATCACGATGCACTGGTGTCCTGTTGATTGTTCATGCTTTCGGAAAGAAGGAAAATAAAGACACTGGGGAAAAACAGCACATAGTGAAGATTCGCCTCCACATGTCCTGTATTTATTTCAATACTGAGCTGATAGACACCTTTGTTGACACACAAAAACACATTTAGACACATCTCACGGGCTTATTAATACCCAGAACGCCTCAGGGATTTCTAGAGTATTTATTGTTAATTACACATGCGGCACACACACTGCCACTGCTCCCACATCGAGGCTTAAGTCGATCTCTTTTGGAAAGCTGAGTGTACCTTAAAGTAGAGAAACTTTCCCTGCGCTTTCATGCCCATTTATCATTTACAAACCTTGAGACTATCTAAATAATACAGTTGCTCCGTTAAACTGCAGAACTAACCACGCTCATATTTGCTGGATTAAATGCATTCTCTTGCTTCAGAGCTGTTTCACGACAACTTTCCTCTTACTGAAATGAATTTGAACTTGCCACTTCATAGTCAAATAATAATATGAGGGTGGAAGAAATAAATAGAGGATATTGATGCAGTTGGTGTTTCTATGAATGTAACATGAATTCTCATTAGGGGGAGAAGAAGCCTCAGATGGAATAATCCATGGAAGCGTGCACACTAATATTTCCAAAGGCATTAATATGTCAAGAATATTTGGGTGTGTTGAAATATATGTATGTGGTCCTGACTGATGGTTGGGAAGAAGGATGACCTCAAAAGGAATCCTTGTATTGGATAATTATTGTATGGGTGATTATCTTTCAGCAGGCAATAAGTTATTTAACCCCAACCGATGCAGTAAGTAGCTTCTCATATCTTGTTGAAAGACACATCCTGTGGTCATGGAAAAGACGTTAGTCTGTCTAACAATGGTCAAATTATTGGTATCAAGCAGAGAAAACATCTAAGGAGATTGAAAAACTACTAAAATTAGGTTAAAAAATGTTCAACGCATTATTACAAAGTGGAAGGATAGTGGGGAACCATCGTCTTCCAGGAAGAACTGTGGTTAGAAAACATCCTGAATGATCTTGTTTGATGATCATTTAACTGTTGGGTTAAAACAAATTAAAGTTAAAAACAACAGTAGAACTCAGGGCTATGTTGAACAGCAACAGTAAGAGCATTTCCACACACACAATGGAAAAGGAATTCAATGGTTTGGGACTTAACAGCTGTGTAGCCTTTAGAAAACCACTTGTCATTTAGGCTAACCAGAGACAAAGGCTTCAATTTGCTAGAGAGCATAAATATTTACTCTGGAGCAAGTCATGTGGTCTGGTTAGTCCAGATATATCCTGTTCCTGACTGATGGGAGCATCAGGGTAAGGTGGATGAAGGGACGCAGCCATCATGCCTAGTACCTACTATAAAAGCCTGTCAAGGAAATCTGTGATCTGGGGTTGCTGCAGCTGCAGTCAGGTCTAGGTTCATCAGCATTATGTGCACAAAGAATGAGGTCAGCTGACACCTGAATATACTGAATGAGCAAGTTACTTCTTCAATGGACTTTTTTCTTCCCTGATGGCACGGCCATATCCCAAGAGTCCAGAACTGAAACCACACTGAAAATCTTTGGGATGTTAAGGAGAAAGCTTTGCACTGTAGTCATACTCTCCAATCATCAATACAAGATCTTGGTGAAAAATAATGACACTGAAAACACTGGCTAGAAATAATTGTATATTATTTATTACAAATTTTTATGTATTATTAATAATTATATAATATTTAATTGTATTTTATTATGTTCAAGTCTTTTTCAATATTTTTTCCACATTTCTTATATATATATATATATATATAATGAAGTTCTGTACCTGGGTTAGTGTGTTGTGGTTCCTGCTGTGGTGTGTGACAATGGTGGGCTTACCTGTTTCCCCAGAAACTAGGATCTTCACCTAAACCTTATTCTGCAATCAATAAGTGAGTAGACCAGCTCAGCCTTCCAGTCATCGCCAGATTGTTGATTGCCCAGTGGTAACAGCTCTCGGCCTTTTCAGCATTTTTGCCCGTTTTGTCCTTTTTGCCTGCCTAATATGCTCTTTGTGTCTGCTCCAATCAGAGACCCATATCTGCCTTCCTTCCTGTCACGCCCTTCTCATTCTGATATTTATCTGTGGATACCTAATAAACCTTTACTTATTTCCAGATCTGTGTCCACGCTTGGATCCTGGTTCTCACCCTGTACACACAACATGTTGATATATATTCATATAAATATTTCACCAGGTACAAAACTTTGTGGCCCTGAGGAAATGCTAATCAGCTTGGTGGGACTGAAGAAAACCTAGTACAGTATCTTTCTTCTGAACCACAGTAGCCTCTAGCTTAGAGATAAGTCCATGTTAGACATTCAGTATGATTTAAACAGCTGACACACAGCTGTCAGTACTTGATGCTGCTCCCTGGGTCTACATTTCATGAAAATATACAGAAGGATGTTGTGAGTATGGCATCAAGGTGAGCATTGATGAAATAAATGGTGGCTTGGAGGGAAATTGGATTTGATTGAAAGTTCAAATCAGTCACAACATTAACACTTCTCAAAAGCAGAAGTTTTCAAAGTGTTTGGGGGGCTAAATGGGGCAAGGAACTCAACTTGAAGAAAGCATTTTGATGATGGAATGATCTGTATATGAAAATCAAAACATGACATTTATAACTGAACAAAAATTATTCACTTTCACCAACACAAAAGAAGACGACTGACATCAAACTCCCACCCACTCAATAAGAATGTCAGTGATCTGAAAAGCGCATTACAGGAAAAAAAAAACAACCCACAAACATCAAGGGTTTCTCACCATACAAGATAAGGCAACAAAATCACTGGCTTATTCAACTTTTATTGTCGAAATGTCAGTAAAACTGTTCTGATGTGTTTTAAACTTGTGAAAGCATCACATACCCCTTTTCTGTATTGTGATAAACGTCAAGATGCCTCCTGCAGATCTGTTTTTCCTACTTAATGCTACTCCTGCTGAGTCTTCTTGCATGTTATAAACAGAATGGATGTTGGAGCAGACATAAAGGATGAATAGGATTTGGTTGATGATTTATTGGAAGTAAAAGCCAAATGATAATAGAAAGGATCGCAGATCTGCAGCGAAAAAGCAAGTATGATGAAATGGTCATGTTTCAGCAAATTTTAAAACATATTTAAAAACACCAAACTGTATTCACCGATTATGCTGACTCAAAGTATAGTCCATTTTTTTGTCTTAAGGGCTCAAACAATAAGCTAAAAAAACAAAACAAAAAAAAAAAAAAACAAAAAAAAAAAACTTGAAGTCAAGGGAATTGTCAAAATTTGCATGGAAACAAATTGTCTTTGACAGCAGAGGTTGCTGCCTGCACTTTCTTAATCAGGTTCATCTGCTCCACCTGGAGCCGCCCTGATTGGCAAACCATTGTCACCTGTTCCCCACTCCTTTTAAACCCTCTCCAGTTCAGGCTTCCTTGCCAAATTGTTGTTCATACTTAGAAAGTAACACTACGCATACACAATCTGCAACATGCGAGTAATCACTAGGTCAGGTGGTATGCAACTTTGGTCCTTGAGAGACAGTCCTGCAAGTTTTAGATGTTACCCTGTTTTAACCAATCCTAACTCAAATTAAATGGATCTGACATCAAGTTTTGCTCAGTGACTCATTTCAAATCAAATCAACTTTATTTATAAGGTACCGCTCATGCCACAGGCAACACAAAGTGCTTTACATGATTAAAAACATGTATGCATATAAAACAAAACAAAGTGGGAATACATAATAGAAACACTCACCAAAATATTTCATACAGCTGCACGCACACATAGCTCATGCACACACATGTCAAGCAGCCTTCCCTCCCCATTCTATACAAAAATGATTCTCTTATTTCTGTCTCGAACTGAATGTTATTATAAAATACTGAAAGTGATAAGCATCCGGCCTGATGCTGCTGTGAGGAAACGATATCAGTGTCATGAGGATCCGTTCACACCAGGGGCCAGTCCACCCATGTCTAACAGCGGCAACTACCCCCATCAGGACAGACCAGGACCCACACCACAGCCAAAAGGCTGCAGTGCAGGGCTCCAGCCACCCAGAATAGGTGCAATCACTATGACAGCAGCCCCCAGACCGAGCAGGCAAACCCCCCGGCATGGAGGATCCCCACGAGGAAAACACTGTTAAAATTAAAATAAAACAACCTTAAGAAACAATAAGAACAGCTAAGAATGAATGAATAATTAAGTAAATGAATAAATAAGTAGTACAGTTGAATAAAATGACAAATAACTTTAGTTAAAAGCTAAGCTAAAAAAGGTAGGTCTTAAGCCTCTTTTTAAAAACATCAACGTTCTCTGCAGCCCTGAGGCTCTCTGGCAGACTGTTCCACAAACGAGGGCTTTAACAATGGAAAAAGGCCTCGCCGTATGTCTTGGTCCTCACCCTTGGAAAAACTAAAAGGCTGGTACCAGAGGACCTCAGGGTCTGCGAGGGTTCATGACTTAAAAGAAGGTCTGATAAATAAGATGGCCCAAGACCATTAAGACATTTATAAACTACTAAAAGAACCTTAAAACCAATCCTGAAACGCACGGGGAGCCAATGCAGCGATTTTGAAACTGGTGTGATGTGTTCCCGCCCTCTGGTCCTTGTCATAACACATGCCGCTGAGTTCTGAAGTAGCTGTAGGTTTAAGAAGGACTTTTTAGGAAGACCAGAGAGCAAGGCATTACAGTAATCTAATCTACTCGGAATAAAAGAATGCATCATCACCTCTGTGCTGGCAAGGGAGAGAAATGGGCGGACTCTGGCAATGTTTTTAAGATGATCAAATCCAGTTTTTGTTATATTTCTGATGTGTGTAATAAAATCCAGCTCAGAGTCGAAAAGAACACCCAGATTTCTCACGCACTGAGAGGGATTAAAAGGATGTAGTTTTGATAAAATGATCTCTCTCTTGCCCTCAGGACCGATAACTAAAACTTCAGTTTTGTCCTGATTGAGCTGTAAGATGTTCTTAATATCTAAAATACAGTTTAAAAGGACATTAACTGGCTCCAGGTCATCAGAAGACACAGCAATGTAAAGCTGTGTATCATCAGCATAGCTGTGAAAATCAATGCCATATCTCCTGATGACATCCCCAAGAGGTAACATGTACAAATTAAAAGGTATTGGGCCTAAAATTGATCCTTGGGGATTTATTTGAATCAAGTATGTTGAAACAGTGAAACATCGAAAAATTGATGAACTCTACCTACCCCTCTGCTGGGGCAGTGCAGGGATCCCTTTGACTGGATGTAAGATTTGCTTGTTTTAGGGAACTTTTTCTGTTTTCGCTGTTCTCATTTGTTTGATTGGTACCCCAGTGGAAAAATCCCAAAAACCTAAAACTGTTTGGGTCTGATATTAGGGTACCCTTCCCAGTTTTCATGTGTGGAAATGCAAAAACTAAATTAAAATAAAAAAAAAATTATCCCAACCCACCCCGCACCCATTGGTGGAAACGGGGCTTAAGTTTTACAATGTGTAATTTCTGCTCAAAAGCTAATGAAACAAGGTGAAGTTATGTTTCATTCCATTCTGCCCCCTGTAGCAGTGACAAGCTAAAACCAGGTAGTTGCAGGTTTGTAGCAGCTGTTGAGAAGCACTACAAAGAAGTATGTTCAGCTCTTAAGCCATGAGGAACAATTTTGAGAGAGGCATTTGCTCTGTAATTTGGCAGGTAGCCATTATGTGGTACTACAGAGGTAATACAGGGATGTATACATGAGTCATGTGGGGTTAACTCACCATTCCCCACTCTCTTGATGCACATTAGGGCTAAAAGCTATTGATTGAAAGAATGCAGCTAAGATTTTATTTTAGAAATAAACAACAAAATTTAGATTTTTATCTAAAGCCACATGCAGCTTCTAACTCAAACAAAAAAGTGCATTTTATCTTTGTGTTGGTTTGTTATCTTCCTCTGTCCTTAGTTCCATCCACCCCTCCTGGTTTACCCCTCACTGCTTTAACTATTGTTTCCCACCTCTGAATTTCTGCCCACCCTGGTCATCTGAGCTGAGTTGTCTATTGAATGCTAAAAGCCTCCAACACTGTGATGTCCCTGCAGGGCACACTGTCCTGAGAAGGGAGGCTGAGCTGAATGCTAAAAGAGCCTCGGCACAGTTGCTGACGTTTGCCAACACCGGGTCCTGTCTAACGCACAACCAGCACCCAAACCAGGAACACATGATAGTCATATAATAGATGTCAAATGGGTATACAAGTCAAACAAAAAGACAGAATTTAAAGGACGGGATGAGGGCACGTCTGGTGGTGAGTGTAAAGCTAAACAAGGTTACAGTGGGGGTGGTGAATGAATATCTTTCCTGTCTCTTCATGTAGGCTACAGCTGTATCTGTATCTGAAAAGGCAACAATGGAGAGAAAGAAATGCAGTTATCATCCACATTTGCTCATGCAGTGAAACCTGATGTGTGGGTGGATGTCTAGTTTAAACATTCATGCATTGCACTGATGCCACAAAGCAGACTGACTTGGGGTAAAAATAGTTGGTCCCGATGTAATCGACAGGGAAGTACTCACTTTAAGACTGGTGAAAGGTTGTCGCAGTGGAGCACTTTGCAAAGTTAACAACTTTTAGACAAAATTGCCAGGCAAACTAAAAAAAAAAAAAAAAAAAAAAACAGGTCAACAATTTACATTTGCAAAATTTCCAGGCAAACTACAGGTGATTTTCATTAAAGATCATCATTTTAACAAAAATTTAGTAATTTAACGACACAATTCAACCATGACATTTCAGTGAAGATGTGATTTGTGCCAGAGGTGGCCTTGAGAAGGTAGCCCATCAAGATATTTCTTTCATTTGTTGAGTAATGTTCTTACATTTGTTTCACCCCATTGAGTCCAATGAACACATGCTGGCAAACACGAAAAGTAATCAATGCACAATGCCTAAACTTGTAAGCTGTGAAGATGAACACAATGCAATAACACTAAATGCAAATAGAAAGTTTTATTTGAGGAGGCTCCATGGGGCACCTGTAATTAACTGGAGACATGATTATAGATGAGACACCTGCTCCCACAGTGAGCACTTTACAGCTTCGATAGTGTGTCGACTTTGGGAATTTGACCAACTTTTTTTCCATCAACTTTTTTGTCTCCTGTATGATTTCTTTCCTCACTGAGCCAAACTAAACATTTAAATATGAATAATTCTACGACAGAGTGCAATTTTAGTACTTGTCGATGCTATATTTGTGGTATCTTTACATGGACTCCTATTATAACTCAAGTTTTGCTGAAACTCAGTGTCTTTGTTAGATAATTTCTTGTCTGATCAGTGGAGAGAAAATTTTGATTGTGCTTGGACTTTCTCTAACTCATATTGAGCCATGAAAGAAACTAGCTAATTTCAATTACTAAAAAAGAAGAAAAAAAAAAGCAAAACAAAATTATTATAAAAAGGAATAAAATAAAGAGCATGATGACCAGCAGAGAAAGTGATGATCTCTGCAAACCACACCAGGCTATGCTCTTTCTGTCACATGCTCATTAAGTAAAACACTAATTAGTGTTACTGATTATAGGAACAGCATTACTATAATTCAGCACACTGAAGCTGTCTTTATCTGACTGGGGGTTTTACAGAGAGAAATAACAACATAGACTGAGTGATTATGATCGACTGATAAAGAGTAAAATACCATGGCAGACTTAAAGTCAGTGTCCGCAACCGAAAACGCAAATGACCAAGAGATGTATAAAAAAATGATAAAATGTATAATTGTCGCACAATTGCTAAGATTGCAACAATCCACTCTTGCTCTGGGTATGACCAAAGAGGTCAAAAGTGGGTAATGACGAGATCCCACAGTGTGGCATATGTCTTAAAATAAAGCCACTTGGGGACTTCTCATCCTGAACACAAAGAAAAATCCGGCTGTAGTAAATAGCAGAGGTGCTTAACTAAGGCAGCATCTATGTTGTCAGATGTTCAACGACTCACATATAAAAAAGCTGCACATTATTAGCAGATGAATTAATGCTTCTCTCTACCACTGATCACTGACATGGTTTTTAAGTAGCAGCTTCAAATTTTAATATACCTTTGCAACGCATTGCATAAAGGTAAAAAGAAAAATCCAGGTTTTCATTAAAAAAAAAAAAAAAAAAGCAAACAGAAAATAGAATTAATGGAGAAAATCTGTTTATTGCCCAGCCCTTTGTCACTTTAAAATTTTTTGGTGTCTTTTAGAAAGTTTCCTAACTTTTTTTGGCAATGGGATTTATATAAGTAAAGATTTGCGTCAAGCAACAACTCACACCTCGGAAAACCAAGTGTGAGTGTTTAAAGGTAAATGAAAAGCACAGCAGTTGTCAGCCTTGACTAAACAACAAAAGCGAGAGAAAGAAGTGATTAATAACAAAAGAAGAAAAGAAGAGTGAAAACATCCAATTTTACACAAATCAGCTGGCTCATTAGGATTTTTCCAAAAACAAGTCTTCGCTTGTAAGAATGGCAAAAACTTCTAATAACCAAACCCAGTTGAAACAGAGTTGAACAGCCAAATTGAACAGCTACTAATGATTGCAAATTACCAGCTTGGTCTGTGGAATAAGCTCAGACTGCCGAGCATTTTCATATTCCTAAGGAGAAGTCTGAAACAGAGTATTTAAAACATGTGCACAGACCAAGACCTGAGGAGGAAAAAAAACATGGTGGCAAGGAGGATTTAAGGAAGCTAGATTTGCATGGCATCAGCTACAAACTTTTGTGACTATTTACAAGTGTAATGTCCCTGCCAAATAATTCAAATAAATAAATAACTTTTATACGAACAAATAGCTTTGCGCAAACAAAACATTCGAATGCATGCATATGTTGGCTTTTTCCTCCGTGCATGAACTTAATTGTGCACAAATATGCACAGCTAAATGAGCAGCTGCTGTTTGGGGCATTATCTAAATGCAATCAGGATGCACTCACCACCAGCACCATTTCAAAGTCTCTCGCTCTGTCTCGGCATTTCGCCATGGCTCGTAAGCACTTTAGCAAAAGGGCTTTTCACTCACAAACACAATAAAGCCCCCAACAGGCGTCTCAGGTGGGCAGGAGAGCTGTAATCCTCTTTCCATCTAAGCACTTTTTTTTTTAACTGCAGGTAAAGGTTTAGAGCTGAGAGCCAGGATTTGTCAACCTGTTCCTTCCTTCAGCTACAGAAGCATTTGGTAAGCATCTATGCAAGGTGTGAAGATTCATTTAATTGACTATTTTGTCTTTTCAACCAAGATATGATGTTGTGGGTAGTGAAAAGACATGGTGTAATGTGGTGCATTCAAGAAATAAAGATTTCAACCTTTTTTTAGATGAATTCATGTCAACCTGTGTGAATATCTGTGTGCGCATAGCGGCTGTGGATGTCAGTATTTGTGGAGGCTGGTGCATGTGTGCAAATTTATATAAGAATTCAGGATTCAGACAGGAGCAAAAAGGGTTTTCAGAGTAAAGCGATGAGGCCGAGACAGGAACACACACACTGTGCAGCTGAGAACACAGGACTCATTTAGGTTAGCACAGGATTAGCCATGCCGAGCTGCACTACAGGAGTTAAAATGCAAATGAGAACAAGGATTGCACAAGAGGAGTGCAACAAGACGAGGATAAAATGGAATGGTTAAGGAAGGATGCAATGTGCGTTGGATTGGTATTATTTATTATGTTTCTGTTTTTAATTGCTGCTTTTGTGGAGAAGTCACACTAGCTGGAGACCATTGGACTATCATGTAAAGGATTTAGAATATTCAACATTAAGATGCATTCTTAACATAAATACCCTGATAATTAAAGTGGCTGTTGTTAACAAAAGGGTCAGAACATGGTGCTCATCTCGGATTCTAGTTACTGAACTGCACAGCTCACTTTTAATTCTCTGCATACCTCTCTAACTCATCATGCATGCACTTCATGCTGTCCCCGTTTTCCACAAAATACTTAAGCTTCTCGGTTAAAAGGAGGTTATGAACTATAGTCATGCAATTTTTAGGGACGGAAACAGTAACATGACCTGTTGTTACTGTCAGAAATGTGAAGGTTTCTTTTTTTTTAACTTGTCCTGTCCAGCATCATAGCGAGCAAAATGATAATCTGATTGCTGTATCGTGCTGAGCAAATTTGATCTGCCAAGGGGAGGCCTATGGGTAAGGTTCCTCTTGATAATGTGATTAATTTATTTATTTATTTACTTTGAATCACGAAATCTATGTGGGTCATTCCACCGAATGGGTGCCATTTCCATGTTGCAAGTCCACTAAATTAAATATTTTATTTTTTTATTTTT
>JBAGKP010000027.1:12835635-12850226 GCA_037177255.1 Melanotaenia maccullochi
AGCGCTGTGGTTGTTGCATGTCAAAATGGTTTATATCATCGGAAAGACGAGACTTTGAGCTTTCATTTGATGTGTATTGTGGGCATTCATGACGGAGGGGGTTGCACACATGGCTGCAATGTTGTTGATTAGTAGTCATGTACCGGGAGCGGTACGTCTGCATCATAAGGGGTTAAACCTTACATTAAACTACATTGAAGAAGAAACAGAAGAAACAGAAGATACAGTATATTATTTCTGAGGTCAAATCTTTTTTTTATCAGTTAATGTCTTGGTGAGGGTCAGAAAAGCTTTATCTCATCCCAGCTGGACCATTGTAATGGCATTCTCATCGTTGTTAGCCAGGCCTTCATCTCTCAGTGGCAGCCAGTCAAGAATACTGCAGCTTATGAATACGTAAATGTGAATGCATCTCCTCGATACTGTTTTTTAAGGATGTTTTTTTTTTCTCTTAGGGGTTTACGTTTGATTTTAATTTTCTTTATTCTGGTAACTATTAAAATTTTCATTGCTTGTGTGTATATTTTTCTTTTTTTGCTTAGTTTTATATTGGAATTCAAACATTCCTAGGACACGAATCAATACATTTTGATGATTTAATTTTCAATTACTGATATGAAATGGTCTTAAAACCTTTTAGCGAGTGCTTTTAGAATTCATGGTGGTCATAGAGAGGATAGAGTCTATCCCAGGGGGAAGAGGCGGGGTGCACCTTGTTTTAATCATGGCTTCCATAGTAATTTTAAAGAAATGTGTCCCTCAGACACGCCGTTAGTCGACTGTGCCTCATCATGTTTAAACCAACAAGATTCACAGGCATTATTGAGATTGACTGTTGCTGCTCTGAGGCTGTTGGCCTTCATTAGCAGATGACAAAGTGGAAAGTGGAAGGCAATAAAGATGATATTTATGGCCTTCTCTCTGTCCGTGTTCACAACTGCGACACCATGAGTTGCCTGTTCTTGTTTCAAACACCATGTAGCTGTAAAGTACTCAAGCATTTTAGTGTTTTCCATGTCAATGCTGTAGGATCAAAGTATTTGATTTTGATATACAGCTAAATATATTCTCTTGTTTATGCTAAAAGACATGATAGACATTTTCAGTAAAGATACAAAACACATACTGTATATAACCATGTTAAATAGGGATCATCAAAATATTGTAGGGTTGTTATACTAATGCACTATATTCTTTACTTCTTGCTGAAACTTTTAACACAAGGTGGCTTTGATTGATTCAGAATTGTGTAAGTCTTGAGTCAGTGTTCGGTTTTTGCTAGAAAAACAGGAAATGGATGCAATTATTCAATGAAATGCTCAAACATAAGCTAAAATACTGTTTACATGGAACAGTATGTGGTTTCAATGAGAATTAAATACAATATTTAATATGATTACTTTTATTATTTAACAGTCTGAGCTCTTATGACATCCAACATCATCTCTTAATGACAAGCTGTGACGCAAATTGACACAATTTTTCAACATTTCAATTTTATTTATGTTTAAACCTTGAGCAGGATTAATGGTGCTTACATTCATAAACATGGAATAAAAAAGCACAACAACTGTACTGCTGAAAGTATTCAGTCACTTAATCAAACTTTAAGCATGAGGCTGCCATAATAAAATATTTCTGAAAAAGCCATTTTTAATAGTCTCAGTTGGTGTTTTCTTACAAAAGGCATGACATAAAAAGTGCAACTGAAAAGTAAATAAAAGCTTGTTCTTAATCTGACTTTAAATTTTAAATAAAATATAATTATCTCAGAATAATCATTAAATCTATGTCAACCAACATAGCAGATTTTAACCACAGTGTACAAAGTTAGGTTTTCTTCTGATTACCTTTTCAGTAAATACTGAAAACATTGCCCTTTAAAGAACATAAAGTCACGCTCACTTCAGCCTGAGGTGTAGCGCTGATGTCTTAGATCCCAGTTTGGAGAAATGAAAAGGGGAACTGGGGGTGTTTTTAGCTCCTGACAACATTTTGCCCTAGCAAAGGCCGTGACCCACTGAAAACAGATCTACAACAAATTTTTTAGGTCAGGGCCAGCAGTTGAGAATCACTGGTCTAGATGCACCTCTCAGGGTCCTGTGTCAGGTCTTTTCTGGTTTTTGTCCCTTTTTCTGCTGTACATAGTTTTCAGACACCTCTTCTTTTCTTTTTCACTTGTCAAGTTTCATCACATTGTTTCACGGGCACACTGCGAAATACCCCTTGTTTTCAGCTAAAATCTCACCTTGTGGGTGCAAAAGTGCTTTTATCCTGTCTTTCAAACTGACTTACTGTTGACATTTTATTTATTTAGCTATTTTTTTTTCTTCTCATAGATGCAACTGAAGATATGGGAACAAAATATGTCTGACAGGCAGCTAGTATCAAAAACTATATGAAACAGTTCTTTGTTGTCTGTTTTGTGAAGAAAAACATTGGCTCATCCCTTGAGTTATATGCTTTTTCTATACTTGAATGACTGATGGGTCAATGTTACGTCCTATTTATGCCCCCTTTTATGTCTGTAAATTACTATGTCTGTTTCAATGCCAAATGTCACTGCCTACATACTCTCCTGCATCCTTTTTGAGGGGGTGCTGCTCAGTTTGCTATCTGGCTGCTCACCCACAAGTTCTCTGAAAATGAAATGAAACATTAAGGACGCTGAAGCTGGACAGACAACTCACTCCATGTGCACATTTAACATCGAGCATGAAGGGGCATTAAGTAACTTAATGAGCAAACATTAATGAGGAAAGTCGTGAGTAACAAGGGCTGGACAGAAAATGAGTAAAAAAGCACCCAATGTCTAAAAAAAAACGTCAGATAATCTTCAGAAACCCAGATCTACTACTGACAAGACCATTTTAAAAAATGACAACAGAATTTTACTCAGTGGACGCAAAGTATAAAGAAATAATGGACAGCTCAAGGTTTTTTTGCATAGTGCTGGTACATTTCTCATTGCAATCTAACAATAATAATAATAATAATAATAATAATAAGAAGAAGAAGAAGAAGAAGGAAACACCCTCCTTTTTAAGTCAGACTTGCCTGGTGGTTTAGTCCTATGGTCTGTGTGAACTGCAAGTACATCTTAGGCACATCAAAATGACCAGCATAACCTGCAGCCATCCTGTCAGGAGTGCAGCAGTAAAAGCATTGCCTCGGTAGGTTTTTACACAGCATCCAAAAAGAGAAAACACATTGCTTCATGTTCTAAGAAATGCCAAGGATCCTTGATATTTCTCCTTATAAATTCCAAACTAAACTCGGAATTTATTCTATACTGAGTAATTATACATTTCATGCAATGAGTACATTGACAGAAATGTTTGCATTTTAAAGATTAACAATTCATTTCCCAAAGAAAGGTTGTCAAAGCAGTGCATGTAGTTGAAGTCACACTTAAGCCAAATGAGGCTTTGAACTTTAAACAAAGGGTAGTGCAGGAATAGTATTTCAGGTTGTAACCTGGAGTTTTAAGGCTAAAATTACATGGATATGTGATCATCTTATGAGAAAGTTAGACTAAATGCCCTAGCTATATTTAGAAAAGAACGTTAGCAACTGAATCTTTAAATAAACAGGTTTTAGCTCCTTTTGGTGGCAGCACAGCTACTAATTTATGCTTCTTTGTCAAAGTAGAACTGGGGATACAGAAATAAACAGACTGAATCCAACTAGATTTCTTGTGTTTTTTTCTACTAGTCTAATTTTTAACCAACACCAACCCACAAACACAAATCCCACCAAATCATCAATCACTTTGCTTTCCAATTCTCTCATCTTCCTCTTTCCAATGGAATCAGACATACCGACAAGTAAAATAACCCCACAACACTTAATTGATTGGATTTTGTGGAAAAAAGAACGTGCCAAAGGTGAGGACAAGTAGCACAGAGGCGTTATCCCAACTCCATAAATACTGAGAGAAATCTCCAATTATGAGTTCATGTTATGCAGAGGAGAATAATAAGACTGTCTCTTCTCAATGCCGGGAACAATAATGAGATTGCAATGAAATAATTGTAATGGTTCAATAGCTGTACCTCTGACTCTGATTGTGCCCCCTTTCTTTCTTTTTTTCTTTATCCTCACTATCCATCAATCCCAATACGATTAAGGCAGTGAGGCATCGTTTGACCCACAGGATGTAGTGACCAAAGTATTGAAGCTTCTTATGTGTGTGTCGGTTTATCTGTCTGTGACATGTGAGAAGGCTGCAAAGCTCCAGATCCAGGCAGGACTCTGTTCTTCTATCCTGCAACAAAATGGGCAATCCCTTTTTCACTCATCTCCTTCGCTTCTTTGCGACTCAGCTTGCAGCAGAAAGCATGACTAATCACACTGAGATATCCTCATTGCTCCAACATTTCCTCATATCCCATCTCCCTCAAAAGAAATTTTGGGTACTTTTTGCAGACCCTTTCTGAGGATGTATTAAAGTCTTTCTCTGATGTCTTTTGTTTCTTTTTTGGTGCACAAAGGCTGCATTAAAACAGAGGACTGGACTGAAGTAGAGAGACAACGTAAGGCGTAGCAGATGGAGAAGGGTGCCTCATGTGTTTCAGAATGTCAAGTTGAATTTCTTGGGTTGCAACGGGAAATAAAAGGCTTTGTCGTGGAAATGATGGCAATTACAGCTCACTTCTTCCTCAAAGAAGACCTACTGTACTTTAGAAGTACTTAAATGTGGAACTTCTGCAGTCTGTCAAATGCACAGGAAGAAATGTCATTACAATTGACAGCAATGGGATTCCTCTTTTCTTGATTACTAAGATCACAGAACTGAGAAGCAGAGTTCTGTGTTTGCTGCAACAGTCAGCGACAGACTTGTCGTCACAATGCTCCAATTGGTGCATAAAACAGATTATTGGTGACATGTCATTTCATTATACTTGGGACTGCTGCTAAACAGTAAACAATATATATCCATGGCTTACTGTCATTGCAAAGAAAAAGAGACATAATTTGTAGTCTAGCTTTGGCCATGTTTGTTTTCATGAGTAGCACAGAACTTTCCTAGATTAAAATATTCAATAATTTTCATGTACCTAAATACCAGGCTAGCACAATATGAAATGACCAAAATGAGCTACAGTATCTGACTTGGGATATATAAGCAAATATTTAAGTGTAAATAAGGACCTATGCATGAACCTCTAAGAGCAGCCCTCATAATACTTCTAGGCTTTGCCCTATTTTTCTTTGTTATATTGAATTTGCACATATTGCGTACATTTTCAATACATTGTGCAGCTGTACTCAATACTTTCGTATGTAAATAATCTCAAGATTCATTAACCAAAACAATCTGAAGTCAGGTTATATTAAATAGTGATATTTCTTTGAAAAAACTGTATCCTATGCTAAGATGTGGACTTATCCAAAACCTAACCTAACAGCTCCTGGTCCAGGCTCTGGTCATTTCACACACTGACTACTGCAACTCCTTACTGGCTGGCCTGCCTGCATGCTCAGTTAAACATCTGCAGATGATTCAGAACGCAGCAGCACGTCTGGTCTTCAAGCAGCCCAAAAGAGCTCATGTCACTCCGCTGCTAATTGCTCTTTACTGGCTTCCAGTTGCAACACGCATCACATTCAAAGCTCTGCTTCTGGCTTACAAAACAATAACCCAAACGGCTCCTGTCTACCTTCGCTCCTTATTCCAGAGCTACACTCCGTCTCGACTCTTCTCCTCGGTTGTCCCCCGGTGGTGGAACGATCTACCAAACTCCGACCGATCCGCAGAGTCCTTATCCACTTTTAAGAGCAAGCTAAAGACTCAGTTGTTTAAGGAGCATTTACACACTTAGCTTAACTCTTCTACTCAACAGAAAGAAGCTGTGTGCACTTATGCCCAAGATGATATTGTTAGATGAAATTGTGTCGTTTGTATTTAAACAAAATGACTTACAAAACCTACAAAAAAAATAAATAAATAAATAAAAAATAAAAAATTATATGCACTACCTCTAGCACCACATGACAGCACCTGGGTCCAACTGGACTATCACTTAATTACGATGTCCCATCTCGTTTGAATTCATGCTTGTGTTGTTTTTACTCTCAAATGTAAGTCGCTTTGGATAAAAACGTGTGCTAAATGACTGTAGAATAGAATAGAATAGAATAGAACAGAACAGTTTCTGTGCCTAAACCTAACCAAGCCTAACAATGGTCTTGTAATGTAGATTTTATCCAAAGTGAAAACAAAGTAACAGTAGTTTTTTAGATAATTGGTTTTTCAGCAGCAATTAAAGACCCTTAAGACGATTTGAAGAATGCTACCTCTAAAAGAAACTGCATGTAAAGTTTTTACAAGGCCATTGTCCATTAAGGGCACTTTCACCCTTTAAATGAACCCCGCTCCACTTCCATGTATGATGTTTGGAGCATTGTGAATTCTGCAAACCAAAGAAGCAAACTCTGATTTGGGTGTGGTTTCACATGCAAGTGCAACAGAAATACCCCGTAATGCATTAATTTGATATCTTTCCATTGTTGACTTGCAGTAAGCTGACTGATAGGGAAGTATTTTTGTCTTTGTGTATGCACTTATTTGCTGTTTGATATGGCACTTACTTGTGGTAGTGGCAAAGACCGTTAACTGAGATGTGATTATACATATCTGTAATCTCAGGAAAAGCAAAATGGCAATGCTTTTCTCTAGTGACTGGGTTGCATAACACAAATGTGCATTCTTACCAGCAGCCAGTGTCATGCAAAGGCACATTATAATGCAAACACAAATATAAAAATGTATTTTGCAAAGAATGATAATTGGAGGAAGGAATTTTATCTGCTTAACACAGTAGATATTAAGATGTTTGTCTTTGGATGTATGCCTGCATCATTTTATACTTGTATCTAAATCTAACTTCCAACTTTTTGTACATACAATGTGTTCAGCCTACATTTGTTTACTTCACAACAATTTATACGTTTAAATGCACTGCTTTGCTATTTACGTTTAAATAGATACAGGAAAGTTGCCAAACTTTGCATTTGTACACTTAAATTATTCACCAAACACCTCAACCCAATGGATTGTTTTTTTTTTTTTTTTTCTTTTCTTTTCTTTGGAAGACATGGTGATAATAGATTAAATCGGTCCTCATAGCTGCAAAGAAGTCAAGAAGATCTGGCCTGCTGAGCTGCAGCCTGAACTCCTGTAGCTGAACCCATCTTTTTTGTATGTTTTAATTATGAATGACATTTGCTGAGCAGTGGAGCTGCTCAATAACTGTCAGAAGAAGAGAGAGGCTGTTCTTAGCAGGCAAAATCAGTCAGCCTCACAATCAATCAATCTTCCATTAATCCATGTCATGTTTGAACTGAGGGAAAATAGAAGTAATTTTCTTAAGACTGCTTAAAATATTTGTTGTGAATGGCAGCAATAGAATCAGATGACCTCATTTCCAGATTGCATACAAACACGGTGCCTTTTTCATAATCCAAGCCGCAAACCTGCATATAAACACACTTGGCACTACTCCTGGGCAGTTGTCCCTGCCAGAAGCTCGGGGACACAAAGCCAGCCGGTGACGATTAGACAAAGTGACACGTTATGTAAATATATATTTATAGAAGCAGGGCAAAAGTAGAGCATATCAATAATGCATATATAATTCATTAAGGCAATCAACTCTTTTTACCCTCCACCAGGAGCCAAATCATCCCAGATACGATCATCATTGGCTGATGCCTGTTTAACTGATGGGTAATGTGACCACTGAGATTGAAGGAGGAAGGAAGCAGGAAACAGGAGGAGACAGAGATAAAGAGATGTGTGTGAGTGATGTGTGCTGACTCAAGCTCAGTTTTAGTGTGACATTAAGATTTTATGGATTTTACAGCTGTACTGTACAACAATCTGTACAGCTAGCGTCACAAATGATGCTGGAGCAGTAAAATGTGTGTTGTCTTGAGAGTTTTAAAGGATAGTTATTCTGCATAGATTCATAAACATATCCACACACACACACTTTTAGGAACTTTAATCTGACAACTTTAACTATGGCATGAATTATAACCCCATCTGCAGATGAAATAATGAGACAGCTACAAAGATTTAACTTTAGATTTCCACTTGCTCTTTGTATGAAAAGGTCTTGACATAAAAACTTAATTAAAGTTAAGTCACCAACATTTAAAGGCCAGTCTTATTTGTAGTCTCTGCTTTTCTTCCCGGATTAAATAACATTGTCATGAAACACATTAGTGTAATCCTTTGTGGTTTGACACACCTCAAACAAAGATAAGGAGCTAATTTGTACTTTGTCTTCTTTAACCAATCAACTGACAAGTAGGAGCAGCCTGGACGTTCCACAGCCTTAACGAGACAAGAGCTACAATGTTGTCGTAGCTATGTGCATCACGGCTAAAAAAATAACATATTTATCCACTTTCCCCCCAAATTAAAATATATTCATATTTATGTTGTGGTTTTATGTTTTTATTAAGTCTTTCTTGGTGTACAGTTTTATTTAAATGTCTCTACATGTGGTGCATTTTGACAGTGTTGTTGCTGCTTGGAAAAGTAGCTCTTGCAAAGTGATATTTGATCTCGATGGTAAAAGGTTAGAAGGGTTAGTAATAATAATAATAATGAACAGTTAAAGGTGCATAATAATGGGTCTTGAATGTGAGGCTTTCTATTTTTCCCATTTTTAAATTGCATAGAAGAGCAAATATCAAGCACACATTCAGGTACAATTAAGTCCAAACTGAATGAGGTAGTATCTTGAAATTAAAATTTTATTAAAAGTATTCTTCTTATTTCCTGTTCAGAAATTATATTTTTCTAGTAGTTTTTATTTATTTTTTTTTAAATTTGAAATAATTGCCAGTCTTAGTTTTCCAGAGGTCAATTACAGTTGGAATTACTTTCTGTGTCTTTCTGTCTTGCAGCTACTTGAAGAAGCTGACTGAACACATTCTATTGTTTCCTGACTCAGTGAAACACATAATACTGCATTATCTGTATTACTTCTGTGCCCTTGTTTGCACTCAGAGTTAATTTGTTTTGTTAGTTTGAGGTGCACATGCAAAAACTGTATTTGTACACTAAATCATATATAATTTATCTTAAGTTTTTTTCATGTTTTTTTTACAATAATCAAGTATCTAAATTTATCTTGAAACTGGTACCATTTATTAATAATTTATAATATAAATGCGTGAAATTTCTTTGACCAAATCTGTTAGTAGGAATTCTAAAGCATCTAAAGTTCACCTAAAGTTAACTAAAGAAATAGTTCAAGATGTTTAGGCAATTTATATACTACATATCATATCACTGAAACTATATTGCGAAGCTATCTATCTGCTAGCATGCTAGCAGATAGCTTAGCATAAAAACTGAAAGAGGAAATCATTCTGTCACTGTCTATAGGTAACAATAACAGTTTTTTATTTCTTCTCTGGGCTCTGTAACTTCTAACATAGTAAAAAAACAAATCAATGAAGATGTGAGGTCCTTATGAGAAAACATTTTCGGTGCTAACAGGTTGATTTTTTATGTTTAAAGAGCGAAGCCCTCTGCCCAAGCTAGCTTTCTCCTGGTTGGGGTTCAGTTAGCCAACAGGTTTTTGAATGATTTAAAACTTTTAGCATCAACGTTGTTCAAGAAAACCAGTGTCAAACATTTCGAGAGATTCCACTGACAGCTCAACAAGGAATATATGCAACTACTTATCAGGCTAAACCCTCCATTATTTGCTCTCTTTTTATGTTCAGCTTGGTCTCTGAGCTCGCTATTATTTTTATGCATGAAGCCAACCAGCAGTACCCCCAGCTGTACAGGCCACTCAAACTGTTTGTTGGATATGTTTTATTTAACTCTGTTTCATATTTTAGAAGAACAAGCACTTGAGAAAACCACCTTTGCACTAAATCTCTGCTTTACTTTTATATAGGAGGACAGGAGTTTATTGCTTGAAGATTGCAGCAGATCCCCCTAGGGCCTAATTACACCTATCAAAGCAAAGCTAATGAGTAAAGTATCAAAGTGAAAATGCTCAGTCAAGGATGCAATTGTGCGAAGGTCAGAATGTACTGTCATATAGCATTTCATCATTTCTGATGCCACAGCGTAAAGTGTATGACCCCAGAGCTAGAGTGTATGCCCCAGTGTAGTGTTTTTTAATGTTTAAAATAAACCTAGCTTTTCTCATTCCAGCGCATATGCCACAACATCCCAGTCCACCCACCTGCAGCTGTCTCCACCCCACTGCATTTAGAACAGGACAATTAGTAATCCATCACCGCTGTTTACAGTCTGGGTGGTTGTGTACTTGAAAGGAAGGGATGAAGGGAAATGGAAAAAAAGATAAAGAGAGGTGGAGGCGGTGCTAAAGGGGTGAGGAGTGGGGAATGATGGGAGAGAAACACAATGTGAGCGGAGTTGGAAAGAGAAGTAAACAAGGGTAAGAGGACAGAAGGGACAAACAAGGGTTTTTATCCTTGCTAACAACTTCTTCACTGTGTGCATATATGTGTGTGTGTGTGTGCTGAACTCTGGGACGATTACAAGTTATGTCTGCTTTAACATGCTGAATCAATGCAAGAGATGCATTGTGTGCACATTAATAGCAGTAGCATACATGTAGGTGTTTGTGATTTGTAAGCCTGCATGTCTAGGAAAAACATGTTAGCATGAGTCATAAGATATGGAGGGATCTGTGGCAGGGAGAAGGAAGGAATAAAAAAGAAAGGAGGAAGAGATAAAGGGATGCGTGAAAAGAGAACCCACTAGATGGCACTGTTGTGTGGCACATTTAATTCCCTTCACCCTTCTCTCTTCTTTTCCTCTCCTCCCTTTTCTAAGTCTGTGTTTCTGTCTCATGTTGTCTATTCCTCCCCACAACCTCCCTTTCCCTCCATCCATCTTTTTCCATCTACACCCTTCCCTGATCTCCCTTTCAGTTTCCCTCTCTTTCTGTGCAGAGTGCGTATGATAGAGCTGGTTATACAGTTGGGAATTAAACACAGAACTGTAGTGTTCCCTCAAACTAAGCTAGGTGCTTGAGAGACACAGAAAGAATATTCAAGGACAATGTCTGTTTGTTTAATTGACTGACATATACACACATGCACATACACAGACATTTAAATGCACAGATTCATGCTCACAAACTTGTACAAATGAACACACGGGAAAAAAAATAAAAATAATAATAATAAGCTGGCCTAGATCCCTGGCAAGGAAGGTGAAAAACCAAACCAGATGAGTGCATAGATAAGACTAATCAGACATGAGGTTTTAATCCCACCCAGATTATACAAGTCGAGCTGGAACCAGGATTGTGGACAAGCTGCCAGGACAAGCAGGGGGTTAGTGATCCACACAGAGAGAAGGAATAAGAGATGATAGACTAATATCAGGAGTTGTCTTGAAATATGAGCACGCTGAGCATATTCCCTTCAGGAATACAATTAATAATCAACCTCCTGACTATTAAACTGTTGGTCAGTAGCTTCTCACTGGTTTTGAAAAAAAAGGCAAGTTGATTAACAACTGTATTTATTTATTTTTTATAAATGAATAATGAAAAAAATAAACATAAAAATGACATAATGCAAATAAATAAGTTAATGAAAATATTTACAAATTACCAAATGCCATTAAAAGCAAAAAAAAAAAAAAAAAATCATTGATTGATTCTGTTGCATCTTACGGACACCATTTCCCCTCCCGGAGAAGCTAGGCTTTACCTCATATCTGCCACCCACTCACAGGAAACCCCTGTAGATATCATCCATTTAGACTCACATTTATTTCTAGCCTCGGAATCGTTTCTGGGACTTTATCGTTTTTGATAGAGGATAAGGGCTGTGCAGATACCCTCAACGACAAAGCAGAGTAGTTCTTTGGCAAACTGTAGGTCTAGACATCTAATTCAAATATGACTGAGTGAGTGATGGCTTTGCCCGTGGACAAGATTGAGTGAAGGAGTGTTTTCTTCTTCTTGGATTCGTGAGAGCTAAAACTGAGGAATAAGGTTTGTGGCAGATTCAGATAGCCAGAAGAGATACAGTCAGCAGCTTACCCCAGGCAGGCATTGCTCACTCGATACGTCTTTTTTTTTTTTTCCATAAATTTTTTTGTTTGATTTTGACTACAATCATCACTGAATTGTCAGTTGTCTTCATGCCTTTCAGCGTCCTTGTTTTGTTATTTTCATCCTCCAGCTCCTTTGTCTATTCATAGCGCAAAGCACATCAGATTGTTTACATAGTGTATCAGAAACCTCAGTCACCCACAGCTCTTAACTACATTGCCATCATGCAAGGGATCAGATAAAGTAGTTCAGCTGAATCATGAATGTTTGAATAAAACAACCACCACCCCCTTTCCTCGCCCTTTCTGCACAGATCCAAATGAGTCCCAAGCCCGAGTCACTCTGATCTCAAAAACCTGCCACAAAATTTCTTATTTTACTCAACTGGTGCAATCCTGGCCCTAAAGGCAAAAACCTGTGCTGAAAACTGGTGCTACATATTTAAACAGTAACATGTCTGCTGTAAGATTTCAAGTGCTTGCAAGGATGGGAGTGCAGCATCAAGGGAACACAAGTGTGAATAAAATATAAAATGTCGGCATGACTTATTTTGATGCTTTGCATTATCTGATTAGTAGGTAACATATTTAGAATATGCTCTATAATGGTGTAGTTTCTTCTTGATGTTTGAATCACTGGTGTGCTCTTTTGTTTACCAGGTGAGCTTCATTAAAGGGAAACTATTTCAGCTGGTTATTCCAGACTATTAAGAAAGAAACACTTTTCCATACAACATGGGTAAAAAGTAGGATGTTTCTGCAAATAGAAAGCATTAAATGTGCAATGCATTGTGGAAGACATGAAAACACGGGATAATTCACAAAAAAATTAAATGGGATCAAATGGGTTTGTTTAGTTAAAGGCATATTAAGGAAATTCTCTGTCAGGACATTGTATTGTAAAATAGCAGCTGCAAAAAAAACATGACTGATGAGCAGCGAGCAGGTATTTAAAGCTGCTGTTCTCTATGGATTCCACAAGATGCAGGATACTCCAGAGGCTTGCAATTGTGCATAAAGCTAAATTTGGGCCACCCTTAATCAATGCTCACAAAAAGTAATGTTTGCTCATTTTATTCACCAGCTCTGTTTCCATTACCCCTGGAATCGTGCAAAGCCTAAATATCGCAATAAAAAACTGCTAATGGAAATGTCTACATTTTGAAAAAAAAACTCCCAAGGTGGTTTTAAAGACACATCAATATGGAAATACATCACAAAAGTGTAATGAAAACACTTTTTTCACGTTTACATGTCACCAGACGTGATGTTTTGGGTCATGTGACCAGTTTATTTCATGTAAAGATGGACGTATGGATGGAAATCTTTTAACAAATAATAAAAGAGGGAAATATGACCACCATCCTTGATAGCAAACAAGACTGAAATGCAAATGATCCAGTCTTTGCAGAAACTAAAAACCCTTTTAGGTTTTGGCATACGATTATTGGCGTTCAGCCCGGGTAAGCCGGTGAACCAACCTCCCTCTTGAGGTTGCAGACTTGTCCATCTTGCTTGGTCTCTTTACATAAACATGTCTGAAATGAACGTCAGCCCACCTGACAAATCTGAATCAAACATTAATCATGAGGCAGCTTCAATTCGATTTCACTGTCATCAGGTTTGATGTTGTACTGTCAAAAGTTCCATTTTAATCCATAATTCTGAGTTTTTTGTACCAGTTGCAAGCCAGAAGTAGCCCTGAATATTCGAATATTTGCTACTATAAGATATTTATGCTTATTAAACATTCTGGACTTGTGCCTCTTATGCAGCTGGAGAGGTGGGACTTTCTGGAATTATAACTGCCAAGCTGAGCAGCTGAAAACACATAGATATATGCTACCCATCAGCTCATAGCACTCCTACACTTACACAAGCTTTTTACTAATTCATTTTTGTCTATTGCAACCATCAATCATCACAGATATATTTAAAATGACTGCTGCCTGAACCTTTTTGCAAAGTTGTCCCATTGAATGCGCATCCTCCATTCATTCATTTATTCCACCTTTCTCTCATGCTTCTTTTCCTCAACAACAGCCTTAATACTTGTCTCTCCACAGAGTTCTAAGTAGCCTGCCTGGTCACGCAGGGTCAGCCTGGTTTGTTGATTTAATCCTTGTCTGATGTTGTCTCAGCCCGTGGCCAGACTCAAATGACTGCAGAACCGGCTGACCGGTCCTCTCTATTCAGCTGTCTGATAATGCCTCTCCTCAGAGCCTGCCGCTCCGATCTGATCGGAAGCCTGATGAGAAGCAGCCGCTGCATGTTACCGCTGTTTACTTGAGAAGGTTTGCAATTCTGTTTGATGAAGTGGGATGGACTGACTGGAGCAAGGTTCAGACAGGAGTGTAGTTGAATTGTTAAAGCTGTTTCTAATGCATCTTATAGCTGTATGAAATGTTGATGACAATGCTTTCAGGAAATCCAACAAGAGATGGCACACACCACAGACCATGGACTATATTTATTACTGGAAAAGCAATACTGAATGTATTTAGAAACCACTTTATAT
>JBAGKP010000027.1:12860618-12871334 GCA_037177255.1 Melanotaenia maccullochi
CTACTACTACAATATTGAATTTCCCTTTGGGATTAATAAAGTATTTTTCATTTCATTTCATTTCATTTCATTTCATTAACACTGCCATGTTCTTGATCATAATGGAGAATTCATGCATTATCATCTCACTATCTCCATACATGGGTGATAATATTTGTCCAAACTGTTCACAGTTTATAAGAGGATCATAAACCACCAGATGTCCCAGCTGCATAGCTGTAGCCAGCACTGCTGAAGAAACACTGGTAAAACTTTGATGAATACATTATTTTCTCTTTTTTTTGTATTTGTCAATGTGCATAAAATATGATAGATAATAGGTGGAATAGATGGCAGATTAGATGAAATGCCAGTTAAATGTGCATCTTTGTGGTTTAATCCAAGCTTTCTACACTGATTATCATTTACTAGCTTAGCTGTTGTACTTGTCTCTGTCCTTGTATTCACTGCCAGCTATATACAATTCAAGTATACAGAATTTGCATCCTGGCAACTCTGTCATATAATAAAAGCACAAAGCAACGAAAGACAGCTATCAGAATTTTTTTCATTGATAGATTAGGGCCTGTCAGTCCAAAATGGCCCCTGCTGGCAAGTCACTGTACTTTTTATTTAAACAAGCCTGGGAGTGAATCAACTGGACCTTTTTCATGTAAATGAAAGGTATTTTAATGCGATCATTTTTAAATAATGCATTATTTTATATCCTTTAGTATTCATGTGAACTCAGATGAGACTTCAGAATCTGCAGGGAAGTTAGACAGTTGCTGCGGCATGAAGCAGCATACCGAACTCAACACCAGTTGCAGTTGATTTCTTTTTCTACAAGTCTTTGAAATTCTGTTGTTGTCTCAGTTCTTACCAACCGCTCACCATGTGTTTCTCAGTGTGTTCTTAAAGATTATGTAATCACTTGTGATTTCAGGTCCCCTGGGTGCTTTGGCTGACAAGCTCATACTAAGAACAGAGCTTTAAATTCCTTCTTTCCAGGGGGCAGTTTGTTGTGAGCATGCTTCAGCCAACCATTTTCACGAATACCCATGTCTCCTTCAATCCCAGTAACTCTTGCTTCATGCACATATCTCTAAGAACATACACATTTTCCCCACACACATGAATAAAGTTTATTATTTCTATACAAATTAAACATGTCCATAAAAAAAGACTCACACATCCATGTGATAAACGGTATTGGAAACAGTGCAGTTGTTTGTCAGTAAAAAGCCAAAACATGATGTATAAAATGAAGGCACTATTAATATAAAATTGATAAGTACATGTTTTAAGCACCATGTGTTAGCATCTTGATAATGTATATTTAAGGGAAGCCTTACTTAGTTCAGTCAGGCGATTCCAAACTACAATCATTACAGAAGCTTTAACTAAAAAGTCCACAGACTCTAAGAGGACCCAGCTCCAGATCCCATTTCTGCTTATTTAGGTTTAGGCACAATGGTTGTCTATGAAGGGCCGTATATGCCATAATCCATTCTTGACTCTTACACACACCTCTAAAATCATTCATATACAACTATAATTATTTGCAGTTACACATAAAATCAACTCTCATATACACACTTAAGCAATATATTGCATATAAACTAATCCCTGAAAAAGCCCTGATAAGGGAGAGAATAGGTCAAATCTGACAAGTACTGTTTCTCTTCTAATTCATATTTTGCCCAAAGATGTTTATCCGGGCATCAAGATATCCAATGGGGAAAAAAAAAGAAGATGCTGGTCTACAGCCAAACATTTGAGTTTGATCAAATCTGACGCTGTTCTAACTTTTTATCCATTAACGTCTCTCAGTTGGTACACATATTTATCAATTTATTTGATCTGCTGTTCTTGTACTCAAGCATCAGTTGAGCACTCAACTCAGCTGATTTTTAAGTACATGAAGCTCCAGCCAGCCGAGCTCCAGGCGAGAGGCTCCAATGGAAGCAGCTACTCAGCCATACAACCTCACTAGCCTGGCACCTGCTGCCTGCTGCTCCTTTTAATCTGTAAAGTCTCTGGGTGTCATAATCAATGTGTGCATCCTGCAGCTATAATCATTATTTGGTCTTTACAATATAAGCTACCACACATCGGCTAATAAGGTTGTCAAGCCCAGAACTCCTATTATCTGTTACTGTCACGATTAGTGTGCTGCTGAATTAAATTATCCAAATATTAGAACTGCCATTGCACAGCATAGCAGAGTTGGAGGACACAGGACAGGCCAGTGGGTGCAGATTAAAAAGACGATTTTGGTAGAAATAATAGATGGTATAGGCTATTCTTGGTTTATCCACTGTTGCCAACTGTAACAATGCTCTAACTGTTCTTTATTAGATGTTGCACTTCCTGTTTCTGTGAAGGATACCTTAGCAAGGGACAGATTAAACTGAAACAAACATTCATATTTCCAGAAAGCCCACAAACATTTCCCTCGGAGTGCAGTCATACGCAATCATATGCACTCTTACATAAACACAAACACTCTGACATTTAATAAGAGTGGAGGAGCGAGGAGGATGTCAAGCACAGTTGACGTTCTCGCACTTTCAGGCCTAGTTTCTGATGGTTAGTGACATATCACCCGGCTCCATAGGTGCGCCATTTGTAACGATTAGATCGTGATTTGGATGACACCGGAGGGCACATCCCATAGAGTACGAGAGAGGAAAGAGAGCGAGAGAGACGAGACAGAGCAAAGAAGAAAACAGAGAAAGAGAGACTGGATGGAAGAAAAAGAGACAGAGAGAGGCGAGATCATTATTTGTCTTGTCCATCAGTGAAACAGGCAGCCTGTGTTTGTGTGTGTGTGTTTTCTGGGCTTGCAGCTTCCACCGCTCCCCTCAAAGTCCTTTTCAATAATGTAAATGTCCCTCACTAGCAGGCGTGTCTCCTCTGTTCTTAATTGTTTTTGGCCTGTTATGCCTTTGTGCATTTGTGACTGTGTTAGTTGCTTTTTCCTGTTTACTTTGTTCGTGTCTCTGTACAAATGCCTTGTCTTGACGCTACATATGCGTGTGCACCTTTACACTTCTACACAACTGTTTGAAAGAGACCGGAATGTTGATGGAGGGAAAAACAAATCATGGCACAAACAACGCTGGTATCACAAGACCAGAGTGAAATGAAATGACACAGGAAGTTTGAAGAAAAACAAGACGCAGTACAGAAAAGTCTGTGCCAAATCTAGAGGCTGAGCTGCATGTAGAAAGATGGAGAAGTGTAACAAGGGAAAACAAGGAAGAGACTTAGGGAATAAAGAATTAGGGAAGCAAAAAAACAAGTGCTGGAATGTGAACAGGAACTTAGAAGAAGGAAATAAAGAGTGGAATAGAAAGACAAGAGGCACTGTGGAAGGCAGTATATTTGTTTAGCTTATGTAGTGCAATTCTTCTCAAATACACACACACAAACACGCACCACCACAACACTCCTGACAGACAGGCCTCCCCGCGGGTTGTTAGCCACGCTTGCAGAAATACAGCTTCATTTCTGTTGACAGCCAGAGGAAAATAATTGGCCGATAACAACTCATCAGAATGCAGGCAATATGTATGATTTTCTCAGCCAGTTGTATCGGAGACAATCAGCAATAGTGTAAACAACAATACGGTGGGTTTGTTGCATTCCTGTCAAGGCAGTGTCTGGAGTAAAGTTTGGATTTGCTTATGCACTCATTGATTTTATGGATTTTTTTATTTATTTTTTTTTGTCTACGTTATTGTTACGGAAGGAAGTATGCACTCAGGCACATCCAAACAAAGGATAAGGCATAAAACTGTTGCATATTTCATTCATGAACCACATCTGACTTGGGTGAAACTTGTGTGAAACACTTAAAATGACTGAGTGAGTCATAGTTTAGCCAACTTCTGAAAAAAGCTATTTATTTTTTTTTTGTTTTGATTGAATGTTTTGAAGCTCGGCCATGGAAATTCTGGCTACTGTCTAATTAACAAGATAATGAAACCAGTTTAAGATAGACAACTGTCCCTGACCTTCTAGAGTTCTCAATTATAATCTTTTTACTGTGTAACTGGTCCTATCTGAACCAGTGGCTGAGTGAGGATACTAGTACCCCAACCAGCAGGAAAAGTCAAATTACTCAAATTTTACTCACAGTTCTTACTGCTCCCACTCTGGGGATGAATCAGGGGCCGTCCCCACGATACCGGATTGCAGCAAAAACGCAAAATTATTTTAGCTACCCACCTTTCATCCCCGCGAAGCCAGGGATTAGCCTCCATGAAACCAACGATGTCTGAAGGCAGGTACCAAAGTGGATAGGCTTGAGCACAACTCGAGGATATGACATCAATGTGATGAACACGCGCCAATTCCCAATCCACTCTTCTTTAAGTTTTTTATGCTTTGTAGTCAAGCATTTTTTGAAGAAGGAGCTCAACTTCTTTATTAGTCCAAAGAAATGTTTCTCCTTTGCTTTGCAGTGAATCCTCAGCTATATTTTCTTCTCTGCTTCCGATGTGAACTTCCTGCAACATGCAGTGAGCCAGTATGGGCGCATGTGTTGTTTTGTTCTAGCTTTGGAGTGTTACTCTTTAGCGCCCCCCACAGCATTGTAGTATGTACTACAGCGATGCCGTGGGGCTGTTAAAGCCTTTCTACTAGTTTTCGCCACCGTTTTCACACTTGAAAAGGCTTTGGTGCCATGCGAACATAGCCTCAGTCTTGTTTTATTTGACTTTCGACTCATTTAACCATGACTGCAACTGGATTAAAAATTTGAAATTAAGAAAATGTTTTTCAACTCAACAGGGAAAACTATCTCAGTTAAGGAGGGGAAATGTTACTAAGTCTGAAAAACTGCACTATAATAAACCTTGTTCAACCCTTTGACTATCTTCTGTTTATCGGAACTGGAAGTGGATTTAAATGTACCAGCCACTTATACATGACCATCATGTTTTCAGCCAAATGCACTCCATGGCTGCTGACTTTCATCCTTGCTACACTTTCTGTAATAGAGCAATAATGGAGTTTATGTGGTTACATCCTTTATGAAATAGGCAGTGTTTCCGTTTTAAGGTTGAGACTTTGGAAAAGCTCTCATAAGTGGGTGACCTGTACTAATTTTGTTGCTCGACACTGTCCCTGTTTAACACCAAAATCTCTCTTCAGAGTACCATTTGCACCGAAAGGAATTAGAATATTGAGGCCAAATGCATGCCATTTAGATCTATAATTTAAATCTCTTGGCTTTCACATTAGATTGCAAATTTCTCCATTAGAGGTCTACTTACAGTATGGGGTCCTTTACAAATGAAATGCTTCTTTATAGCTAAAAGGCTGCACATTCAGTGAAACTGACTAATTACACAGCATGTATTGCATTCTGAGATGGTAGTAAGATCAGAAAGCAGCTTCACTGCTATATTTATATGTTCAATGTTTTTCATTGACTGTGATTTTGCTTTTGTGTAATTAGCATAAGAAATCAACAGTTGAGACAGTTGGTGACCTTAATATCGTAACAGTGCAATTTCTCCCACTCAGCCAAGGATTTGTTTTTTCTGCCTCTATATTGAAAATCAGCAATGAGGAGAGATGTTTTGTTTGTTGAAGGCAATCAAGAGGAACAGTTAGCTGCATTTTTCTAAAGTGTTGCTTTGGATCTAGCAGTTAGATTTGAAGTTAAGGCCTCAGATAAGTATTTACCCCAATAGTATTCAAGTACACATAAAATGGTGAACAGATTTACCTAGGCAGATCAAAGCCTCCAGTCTGCTTTGATTGGTGGGATTATCATTATGATTATGCTCCACAATCACTGGATTGGATTCAATGCAAGATTAGTAAATGTCACATAGTGTAGGATGGATAATAAACTGCAACTATTGCATCTGCTAGCCCGCTACTAGCTACTTTCTAGCCAGCAATAAGGGCTATAAGAGCAATACGAGTAAAAAGGCCTTTACAGATATACCTATCAAGTCGAGACCGATGCATCGCCATCTATGTCATATGTGAAAGTGCAGCGGGGGGAATGTAGGGGTAAAGTTAGTCTTCCACTGATGAACTAATAAGCGCTTACACTGGTACAATGGGATGTTTCTGCAAGCCCTTTCACACTGGCTGTGCTACACTCTGGTTCTAAAACTATATTCTGAGGTAAACAGGTAAAAGAGGTAAACATCCTCTCTCTGGAGCTGGGATCTGGGACTAATGCTGCGAAGGACTGAGGCTATTGAGTGCTTGTGGATGGGGGAGGGGCCTGAGTCACCACCACTACTTATTGAGGAGAGTAAACGTTGTGTGCTTTCACGTCCACAAAAGGCTCTAATATCGCCAGAAAAATCTCTAGATTTCTTGCAAGTTTAATTTTTAAAAACAGAATCGCTAAAGCGGTCTGAAAACTCTCTAAATATAGCACCCAAGCTGTGACATGTGCATTGCTGCAATCATACCGTAGACCATGCGCTGACAAATGTTCTGCATTGATTGGTTGTAGTATGTCGACTATATACTGTCGAATAAAGTCCTCGCACTTTAGTTCCCAGGGAAATTGGTGTGAATGCAATCCGGTTTGTCACAAAGCACCAAGGTTCTGAAACTCTAAAAAGGACCTAGACCTGGAGCTAAAACTATGCAATTAGAAAGTTTTTTGTCTGTTGAGACACAAAGAGAATTCCACTTGCCTTCGATACCTGGTTTTAGGATTGTTTCTGTGAAAGTACTATGTGAGTGCTTACACATATCAAGCATGCAGCTCACCAATTTAAGCAATGGCCCTGTCCTTGCTCACCTAGTTTTGAATTACCAAGCAGGAAGAGCAATAGGCTAATGAGGACTTCTTATTTTTTTTTACCCCCCACTTATAAGGAGCAACCAACATGTCAAAAGGGTTTTCCAGGGTAATAGCGTTGCAGCCACTGACCTGGCAGCTAATTGGATTGGAACTACTTTATTGGCTTCTTTTGTTATTTATCCACAGATGAGATATAACATAAAATATGATTCATGTGGACTTTAAGCAAGCAACAGTTCAGCATATCTCATAAAAAAAGCCTCCAGTAACCCTATAACCTGGTCGAGAGTTGCCACTTCACCTTCTGCATCTGGGATTTGGTGTAGTTAAGGTTAGGAAAAGATGACAGTATCCAAAACATTTCTGTTTTCTGCCTTCTTTGCCTGCAACAATGGCATAAAACCAAACTAAATTAACACGTCCAACAGTGTGTCAGTGCCCAAATCTCTGTTTTGTTATGGGAAACCACAAATGCAAAATTGCCTTTTTCTTTTGCTCATGTTCACTAGTCCCTGCATTTTCAATTTTTGCTGTTGTACAGAATTTCTGGAACTACTTTTTGGCACCTGGAGAGAATAATTTTACATATCTTTTGTGATCCAAAATATTTCTTTGCAACAGCCAAATAAATCCCAAATTGTTTCTGCTTTACAAGTCAAAACACTGTCAACAGATGGGCACATAAAGACTTTGATTGGGGGAAAAAAGAAACCGCAGTACCATAAAATGTTAGTGTTGTGCTGATTTTGTGCTTGTAACTCTACACACTTGTGGAGCTAATGTGAGCTCATCTGTAGGCTACATTAAAACCAGCAAGTAATTCTTACAGATGATACATCAGAAGAGATTTATTCCTCCTTCCTGCAGAGTTGTGATCTCCCAATATGTTAGTTCTCACCAGCCGCAGTCTTTGTCCTTCTTTGTATGCACATAATGACACCTGTGCAACTTTTTGATGCTGGACAGGAACATTACTACCAGCGGTGGTCATTTCTGAGGGATCAGCACTTCCCAACAGCGCACGGCGCTACCTGAGCACACCTGCCGAGCTTTCCTCAATTAATGTAGCCATGGGCACATGTGTATGTGTATGTGAGCTGTCAGCTTGCCGCTCGTTCCTTTGTCTGACTGCACCATGTCGGCCTGCCCTCTTACAGAGCTCATTTTCCCCTTCACTCTGTGTGAAGGCCATCTTCAGAGGCAGGGAAAAGACAGACGGGAAGGAACAAATCAGAGGGAGGGAGAGACAGAGCGGACAGGGAAGGAGAGATTTTCTTTTTTAAGAAATGGACACTGAAACAAAGGGTAAGCCTGTGGAAAAAAGGTGGTTGAAAAGAATGTGCAAGTCCAAAGGAGAAAGAGCTGCTCTGAAGCACAAAGAGAAAGAGATAAAGAAAAGAACTGAGGGAAGGCCTTCCTGTCTGGCACCAAAGTTATATGTAGTTTCCTGATTATTCTTTACACACACATCTAGCTTTAAATGATAATGGTTTTACAGTGGTACTAAGACTCTAAATTGAGGAACTTTATAGCACTTTGCACTCTAAAACATATACTGCAAATACACACAGAAACAGATAAGTATGTTCCAAAACACACAAATATTCTGTGCAAGCTGTAGGACTCCAAACAACTCAAGCTGCTCTGTCTGCTTTTACATAAATTGTCAAAGCCATTGCTGCAGGGGATTAAGAATAGTGTGGATCAGTAATGCATCACAAAGGGCCACAGAAAATAAACAAATTGGTGAGAATGACACTGTGCAAAAGACTTGCCAAGAACTATTTATTAGAATTGCCAGAGGCCTGTTGTCTTTGACCTATGAGAACACCTTTTTCCTCTTTTCTTTGTACAGAGAGAAGAATACCCTCTAGATAGGAAGTGACACCGCTGGCATATAGGCTCCAACAAATTATAGCCTGGTGCTGTACTCTACGACTTTTACCAACTTGTCAGTAATAGCTATTATCTTGTGTGATGCCAACAATGTCCCTGCTCTAAGCCATGGATAACTTCCAACATAATTGACCTCCATTCTGAGGTTACATATTTTACTTTCCCTTTACACCAGTAGCTCATTTCATCTCTCCGCCACACACTGTGAGGGTAACCCATTTGGACATTTGTTACTATGGCAGCGAGAGGCCATTCCTTGAGTGTTTTATTACTTGTTGGGGGTAAGCAGCTCACTACATCAGGTCCTTGTGTCCCTGAGTGTGTGCTTTGTCAATGTGATCTCTTCACCCCCGTGCCGTTAGGTAAGTAAATGTGAAATTTATGTTTTGTTATTGTCAGACATTCACCTAGTATATGAAATTTTTATGAGAACACTTAAGATAGATTTTCCTTAGACATGATTTTCAATCTTATAAATAGCTGGTTGCAGCTGATAGATTTTCAGAGAAAGTTGATATACAACAAAGATATTAAGGCCCAATCCCATTTTTATCTTTTACCCCTTCCCGTACCCCTTGCTTTTCCCTACCCCTTGCCCCTAAAATGAATTGGTAAGGGGGTAGGGGGAAAAACATTCCCCTAGAAAATGAAATACCCCTACATTACTGTCATATGTCATTAGAAGTCGTCAAATGTTGCTACGGTATCTATGACAACTGAATGGTAACAAACTGATGATACCAAGCAATGATGGCATATTGTTTCAATTGCCTGCGATGTGAGAATATTTTTGTGTTTGTCTTCAATAAGATGAAAAAATGAAAGGAGACAATATGTTATGTTAATATACACACTCTCAGGGCTATGCTGATGACCTGAAGTGAAATTAGCAAACCAGCTAAAGTTAATGTATGTTATTGATTAGTGGTTAGCGCTAAGGCCACAAGATGGAACCCAATTTAAAACAATTTTTACACCCTTACTGAATAAACATTTATGGCTGTCCTGCTTTACTTCTGTCATTATCTTTGCCGATGTTTGTCGGGAAATTCTTTATACCCCTGTCCTGAGTTGTCTTCATTTGGAGAATTGTGTGGTCCTTACCCTTAGCCCTTCTCCTTAATCCAAAACGGGAATTGAGATAGCCCTTTCGCTAATGTGAACATGCAAAATGGAGGGAAAGGGCTAAAGCAGGGGTGCCCAAGTCCGGTCTCGAGATCTAATATTCTGCAACTTTTAGATGCAGCCCTTCTCCAACACATGTTTTGAATGTTTTCAGAAATGGCTCTCCAGGCTTTTTGAAGGAGTTTTCAAAGCTCATCTTTGGATGTTGGCTTCCCTTTTTTCCTTTGTCTTTTTTTTTTTTTTTGTTCTCAGGATGATCTTACACTGGCTCAGTAATGTTGAGGTCCATGCTTCGGGCAAGATTTTTCACTCTATTTGACATACTGCCATTGATTCGTAGTCAAGTTCTTTTGTCATTTGGCATACTTCAACCTTTTGTGTTTCCCTTCCTTAAGATTGGCTCCTTTATAATAATGTAGATGGTTTCTGATGAAGATTCAGTGAACAGCAGATGGATCAACTGAAGGTTCAGAAGGCATCCCCTGGTCCTGTGTCAGGTCTTTCCTCAGTATTTTTATTTTTTATTTATTTTTTTTTTTTTCTAAGAAAATCCCCTTCAGATATTGCTAAGATATGGAAACAAATCACTTCTCTTTGTGACACACTGTCAGTAACAAAGTTTCTAAAGATAGAATTTAAAATATTTTTTTTTGTTAAATTCTCTGTAATGTATAGACAAGAGAGTGGTTTATTCTTTGAGTTATACTTTAATCATTTACATATTAAGTGACTCAACAGACAAAACCACAAATGGCTGAAGAATGAAGCTGCCTGTAGGTTCAATTACTGGACTACATATGGGTGGAAAAAATACAAGTTTGAATAACCCTAAGAAGGTCGTAGGTCAAGAATGCTTTAAAGGTACAGTATACGATTTCCTCTAGATTCCCTCAAAATACACTTTTTATCAGAAGGGTTTACATCAA
>JBAGKP010000027.1:12875739-12890234 GCA_037177255.1 Melanotaenia maccullochi
GTGAAGTTCATCACCTCACCAGCAGCACCGCCAGTTTCCCGTCTCCAAAATGTTCGTAAGCAAGTTTCAGAGTTTACATACCAGTACGCACATTTTCCCGCCACGTTAGTTTTTATAAATCAGAAACTTTCCGTAGAAAGTCACTTACGCCGCTTTTAGTGCGTAAGCAAGCTTTATAAATGAGCACCCAGGTCTGTAACACATGGAGCAGACAAGAGTGATTCTCTTGCTTTTGTCTTAAATAAAGCAAGAACTGCTAGTTAATACACATGACTCTCCATAAGAATCATCTTGACAAATTTCCACTTCAACGCAACTCTTTTAGCATTACTGTCTTGCTTTATGCAGATGATGTTGTATTAATCTAGCCAGAATTTCGAGCACTAACTGGAGAGATTTACAGCCATATGTCAAGCAAACAGGATAAGTAATAAGATAAGTGTCTCAAGGTCTTGTTCACTAGATAAAGAAAAAGTAGAAGAATATTGATGCATCATATGCATGCAATATTGCAGTACCATATGCATAATATTGTATCTCAGATGAAGAACACATCAATCAAAAGCTGTAAAAAAATGTCCAAAAGTTATTTTTCTTTATTAATTAATATATTCATTTTCATACCTGCTTTGTCCTGTTCAGGGTTAGGGGAAGTGGAGATATCTCGTATCTCAGCTGACTACATTGAGCAACAGATCTTATATTATGAAATACATTAACTTAAACTTACTGGTTATTCCTAAAGAATAAAGAAAGAAATAAAGAAAGAAAGTTGAAAACATCTAAAAAAAAACACTGTCAGCCATTTCTGTTCTAAAGTTCCTGTGCTGTTCATGAAGCACTTAATTGAAGCTGCAGGGTAATGACTCTTCTAGTTTTAGAAAAAGAAGAAAAGAGACTCTCCATTCTGACTTCCCGGCAATCATTTTCTGCTCAGAATCAGAACAGGTGGCACATGTCTCCCAGGAGACATGGTGACATCCAGGAAAACAAATTGTCAGCCAACTTGAGAGATGGAGACTATCTGGCAACTAAATATGCTTGGGCTTAATTTCCATGATCAATGAATGGTTTCAGGGGGAAATCTGCATGTAAGACAGTAAAAAGCCTGGTACACAGTGCAAGGTGTATCTCATTTGAAAGTGTAATGTCTGTAGCCGCAAACTGTTCTTACTTGCTCCCCAGACACACACACACACACTCACACCCACACACACACACACACACACACACACACCACCCATTCCTGGCAGTGTTACGCTTGCTGCAACCCCCTTGGGAGACAATTGAGTTGGGGGCTGTGTTGACTTTGTGAGGAATACTTCCCTAGTCTCGCGACAACAGCACTGTACAGGCTCATTTGCAAAACATGAGACAAGCAGCCTGTTTCCTTCATTTGACAGTCTGTCCACAAGTTGTAAACACTGCAGTAAAATATGCTGTGATTAAAGGAGCAATAGGATTGAGTTTTCTAAACATGTAAGACAGATTATTCTCCCTTGTTTCTCACCAAGGGTGTGTGACTATGTTAATTCCATTCCCTTTGTTATTTCATCAATTCCTTCAACATATCAGTTGAGTTAAGTCAAGGATGACTTTTCTTTAAGAGCTATAAATAATTTAATCAACATAAAGGGGAATGTGTTTTTAATATTCACAGTTTAATGACTCATATTGGCTTCTGCTAAAACTAAAAATATGATTCTTGCTCATTGATCTACCTTTTACAGTACTAGTAGTTGCACCTGACATCACTGGATTTATTTGCCAGATGAAAACATGTTAATGCCTAGAGGAATTTTGGCCACTGATGGCCACCATCCATTCACAACTATGCATGCATTTGAAGTCATTTCTATATTCATCTTTGCCACTACATGTCAGTAATTCCCAAACACCCGGACACTGCCCTCATCGTGGCAGGGGATTTTAACAAGGCTAACCTTTAAAAAGTTATGCCAACTTTTTATCAGCACATCACATGTGGACCTTGGACCACTATTAAATACAATTCAAAGAGGGCTACAAAGCGGTATTTTTCCCTCCTGTTGAACGATCAAACCGCAATGATCTTCTCCTCATGCCAAAGTATTTGCAAGGGATTGCACAGGCGGGGAAGGGTCTCCACGAGGCAGGTGAGGTGCTGGAATAACCAGGCGGAGGCTAAACTGAAGAACGATGTCAGATGTCGATGTCAGATGTCGATGATCATTGCCGACAGCTGGGGCTCGTTCAGCCTGAAAAGGCTGGGCCCTGATGTCTCCTCGGACTGGCTAGTTCAGGTGTCCATCAATCTCCTTCCTGCTGATTGGCTCTACAACCTGATCAGTGGAGGGAAGGGAGATGATTGGTTAAGGTTATGTTACGAAACACAAAGCGTCATTTCAGAGGGCTAGTGCAGCTCTTACAGCTTGTGTGTATCCAGAAGATGATGCAACATTTTGTTTCAAACAGTTGAAGTCCACAGATGGACTTTGACGGTGGACGGAAGATGACGTCCAAGCTCGTTTGAGAATATTTACTACAAAAACTAAATTCAGCTTAACTCTTAGTCATCAACTTGCAGGGACAGAATGCATGTAAGAAAAGTTGCATATCTGAATGTAGGGAAAATACAGGAAGAAATTCAGTAAAAAAAAATAAACTAAACAAAGGTTATGAGAACCTGCAAAATGTTGGTAAATCCCCAACTTTTAATCAGTTTGGATTAGTTTCTCCAATCTTCAAGATGGACCACACAAACAGTCTTTGCTGTTCATGAACTGTTTAGTGGTTCTCTATAGATTTGAAGCTTAAAATCCCCTATCACAGCATAGAAGGGTTAGTTTTCATGTTTTCAAATGTAAAAGTATTGTCTTTCAGTCATTTAAACAGAACAAGTGACCATTTAAGCCCCACGAGAAACAAAAGTGTAGATTACCCAATAGAATTATATTTCAGATGCTTTAAACACAACTTCTAATCATCTAAATTCCAGAGCACCAGAAGTTGATGCTGCCAGAGAGAGCCGGAAACACTGATGGAATTCTTAATGGATATTGGATATTCCATTTGCAAACTTTATCCCCCTCAGATCTGAGATCAATGAGAACGAATGTTCTGCATGAAGGAGTCCTGAGACTTGCTGAATCTATTCATGGTGCACTTGGTACAAACAGATCATATGATTACATCACTGAATAGTTTATGACCCCTGCACCTGTGTTATCAGATAGTAGAAATGTGATTTCAGTAAACAATGTTGCAAATAAATGTGAGCATGTGCCACAGTGTAGTGCCAGGCTCAAAAAGTTTAAATTGCCATTTTCTTATAAATCAGTTAGTGAGAAAATTGACTGGTTTATCCAAATTAGTTTCAGAGGGTCCAAATAAACAACAGCTTAGGTTGGTTTGTGGTGTAGCGGTTTTTATTCATTTCTGTGAGACTGTCAGCTTCATTCCGTTGTCTCAGTCTACTTTCATTTTTTTGAGTAGATTTTAGCTGCAATTTTAATATCAGTGAACGACAAACTGAAATTGTTATTGAAGGCTGTGGAATGTTGTGGAAGTTCTAAAGCAAAATTCATGGATTAAATAAAATAACACCACACTTAGGAGTAGAAATGGCAAATAGATGTCTGTATCCAGGGCATGAGAAATCCCTGCTCATGGTCAGAAGCAAACCACACTCTTGGATGGGGATCACCATAACAGGGGTTTAATCTGAAGAGTGGAGACTTTTCCCATTACAACACTGGATCACTACTGACAGCAGAGCGACAAAAATCTGTTTTCATTCGCCATTCATCCATGGCATGGCTAGTTTCCAACCATAAAGGGATTTTACAAGATATTGATGAATTCATCCTCAAATGCAGAGTAGCCACTTGAGATGGAGCCAAAACATAAAAAAGAATTCAAAAACAGTGACCCCTAAAGTACAATGGTTCAGAAAAGTTTATGAATAAATAAAAAAGGTGCTTGAGGCAGGCACATCAAAGAGCCTAAATTAATAAAATCTTTCATACTACTGCAACTTCTGCTGGGATGCCAGCAACATGGATCAAAAAAAGACGACAGAAATTAGAGCAACTGTAGAAAAGCTTGGAGTAAAAGCTTGCAGATCCCTGAAGAGCAGACAAGAAGTCTGAAAGAGATACATAGCATCTTATGTGTTCAATCCTATTCTGCTACTAAGGTCTGTACCTTCTAGATCTCCATGTGATATATGATATATCCCTGATGTAACAGCTTCTTTGCCTGACGCATGTGCAGTTGAGACATCCACGTGTCAAATATACTTTACCACCCACTACGTCATGTTTGGCAGGACAGATAGGTGAGGATCGTTTGACCACACAGGGGCAGATTTTTAGGAGCGCAAGAAAAAGTGTTGACTTGAAGGATGTCAAGCTGTAAAAACTCTGAAAAATACATACATTTAATGTCCGAAATAACAATCCAAGTAGTCCAATTGGAATTTACAATTCACAACCTAGTAAAGCGCTAGAATTTCAATGTGCTGGATGAGAGCTTAGCTTGTTTAATGGTAGCCAACTTTGATATAGTGCCTTCAAGCTTCTTGGCATCATGCTGTAGATAAATATCTGCTGGCACAGAGATGTATCAAAATAGCTAAGGAATGAGAGGAATGACCTGTGCACCACCGACACCGGCAGGTCATCTGGCTGAAAGACCTGAAACACCAAATGATCCAATTACTTGTACTTGAAAGATGATGTGCCAAGTGCACTGCAGGAAATGTGTAAAAAAGATGTGTTTTGGGATATGGGAAAGTTGGAATCTACACTTCTATATGCTATAGGCAATTTTATTTATTTTGCATAATCACTTGGCTCATCCTTATAATGCCAGTTGCTGTTATAAAAGATAATAACCCTAAATGGATTATCTAAGAGATGCTCGATCCAAAAGAAAGTCTTATTTTAATAATTAATGGGTGTAGTTTTAATGCAATCCTGTTTATGCATTTTAACTTTAGCTGAGTGCTCTAACATCAGGTTAAGAAATCTGTCAGTAAAGTTGATTGAATGATATTGCAGCTTGAGTGAGAATCTGCAGCAAGCTTCCCTTCAGAGTGATGCAACAGAATTGATGACATGACAGCTTGTCATTTGTATGCAATGCAAACTACTTTGCTTAAAACAGTTCCTAAAATATTTAGTTGCCTTATGAAAATTAATGGTAAAGCTTCCTGCTAATTTTGAGGTCATGCCATGGTTAATCTCCTAAATCACTAGAAAAATTTCCATCTTTTCCATGTAGTTTTTTTTTTTTTTTTTAATTCAGTGACTTTTTTAAAAACTTGGGCCTTGAAAACAAAGTAATCTGTCTTCAACAAGAAAAAGGACAGAGCTGTTTTAAAGGATACCGTTAAATTTCAAATCATGCTGTTGGTGAGTGTAGGTATTACACAGGAGAAAAACCTTGAAGACACAGAAGAAAAAAAAACAACTATGAAAACTTACTTAACAGAATATTTTTCATAAAAAAGTTATTTTTCTTGTTAAATAACAGAATCATCACAAAACTTTATTTTTTTTTTCATGTCTGCAGTTGATAAAGAAACAGAAAAAACAATGTATTATGTGAAAAAACATACAATCATAATTCCTTAAAAATACATTCGGTTTCTTGGGAGAGCATATATTTTTTTGTCAAAGCCTCTGCCATCTTTGTTTTACACAGGGAGCACTGACACACCAGCCAAAGCAAACTGAACTTTGGGTAAGGTTAAAAAGAGAGATATAATCCATCTTATTCACACTTGTTTGTTGCTTTGGTTTGTTCCTCTGCTACCCTACTACTTCCTCTATACCAGGAAAGGACAACTACAGTCCTCGAGGGTCACTCTCCTGCAGGTTCTATATATTACCTTGATTCAAATTAAATAGATCCAACAGTGTGACCCATACATTTGAATCAGGTATGTTGAAACAGGGAAATATCTAAAACGTCCAGGACGGCGGCCTTCGAGGACCTGGAGTTGGTGCTTTGATTTGATTTGATGAAGGCAGTGTCAAAAATTTGTATATAGAAAAATGGCTCACAAAAAAATGGCTCACAGCTGTGAATCGGTTCCCATCGTTCATTTAAAAGAGTCGTTCAAAAGAATCGATTTGTTCATGAACGTCACATCTCTAGTCACGTAGCCTCCTTTTAATTTTATATGCATTCCATTACTTCAGCCACCAGCATAATGGTGAGATGGATTAAGAGGAAAGGGGTCAAGGAGGGGAAATAGGGATAATTAAAATTGAAAAATCACATAAGGAGTAAAAAAAAACCTGAGACTCGAATTCATGAGAGCAGTCGGTGCTACTTTTTCACTACATTGAATTCATTAAAATTTAGGTTTAGGTTTTGTTAGGTTTTAGCATCATTATTACTTTGTCTTGATTAGGTTTAGGAAAACACAGTTGTTGTTTAGGTATAGGAACCAAAAACACTTGCGTAGGGTATGGGAATGTTTAGAATAAAAACCTTAATGATGGTGCATCAAAAAAGATCTTGGAAATACATTGCTGACCTGTTGCTAATGATGCGCCAAGCTATCCTCCACATTGATAAAAGTTTCCAGAGGTCTCCACAGATTGGTTGTACATGAAACTATCTAAATCAGCGGCATCCAGCTCTGGCCCTTGATGGCTGCAACCCTGCAAGTTTTAGATGTTTCCCTGCTCCAACACAGCTGCTTCAAAGTAAGTCTATCTCCTAAACATCTTATCACTTGCTGCCCAAGCACGTTGACCCACTAATTGGATTCAGGTGTGCTGTAGCAGTAAACATTCAAAATCTACTTAACAGTGGCCCTTGAGGACCAATATTGAAAACCCCTGATCTCAGTGTTGTGTGATTGAACAACATTTTTGGTGACCCAGCTAGTTATTTTCAAAGTTTACGGTAAGTGGAATCAAACCTAAGGTTAGTATAATTTTTCACATCCTGGAAAAGTCCTCCAGTAAAATTGCTCATTTTGAATATCAGAGCAAACATGTGAGTTTTAGCTAAAGCTTTCTCTTTCTATTACCATCTGCTTAAGGTATATTCCATCTGTCCAACATTTTGCTTCCACTGATCTCCTGCAATTTAAACTTAGATTGAAGTGGCACCATCACTATTGATACTTGTAAATTTCTCCCCAAACCCCAGCTCTTTTCTCTCTTAGCTGGGAAGCTTCCTCAAGAACTAATCTGACGTTCTTTCATTTAACCCCAATCTAGTTGAAAAAAAAAGACATAATCTTGTCTTAATTGGACAATTAATCTTTAATTCTGTTTTGCTGTTAAGTAATCATGAACCATTTTCCAATAACAGGCAGATTTATGAATTTATTTGCTTGAAAAAATCTATTTGCAAGATCATTGACAGGATTGTTTGTTAGTGTGCACACTAAGAAGGCTATAAGGGAGAATATAGGTTAACACACTGATTAAACTGATCTTTTATTTAACAGTCTTTAATTTCCTACATCCTGGTCAATTAAAGCTTTACATTTAAAGCACTGTTCATACATCTTTAGTCTAAAATAAGAACATGTTCTTATGAAGAAGAGTTGAATTATTTCTTGTGACTCAACAACTTCAATAGCACGCCATAATGAGCTGCACCGTTGTCAGCAAATAAATCATCCAGGGTATTGATTTTCCAAATGGCATAATTTGCCTTTAAGGAAACTGTTTTGTTTTCCTTTCATCTCTCAAATCTTAAGCCCATGCCTCTTCTTATATATTCTTTTACCTTTATTTACATTTACTGCATTTTTTTCCTTTCCGTTTACCTTCTCTGTATTCATTCCAGAACCACCTTAAAATGAGACACTGTCTAGAAAAGTCTTCACATTGCAGATTTATAAATGCCTGCAGAGTGTGCTGCCTCAGACAGATCTTAATTTGTGATAATATAATGTTTGATATGCACACTAAAACTTCCCATTTGTTTGAATAGCTGAACATTACCATTGCTAATATTTTCACATGAAACACTCAGCTATGGAGCCAGAAACCAAATTTATCATTTAGCTGGATAGAAACCAAGAATTTGTCTTGGGCCTTATTAACACACAAAGTAAATCATTAGGCCAAGATTTATTGTGCATGAGTGCAACTGCAAATCCAGTGTTTCATACATTTAAAACATAGAAGAAGATCTTGTAAAGCTAAGGGAGCTCTACAGATAACTTTCTTGAAATGCAACAATGTGCTGGGAAACCTTGTCCTGGTGTTCATGATATTGCTCTGTGCATCTTTACACTTAAAACTGATATGACAAAAAACTTCCCTTTTGGCAAAACCCTTATCCAGCATGATAATACACTTAGAAACAATGCAACTGTAATCGACCAACGTATAAAATAAGATGTCTCAGATGTTTATATGTCAGCCCAAACTCAACCATTTCCAACTCAATGGGGCATTCAACTGAGTCTTATCATGTGTAGAAGTTATGTTCTACAGTAGTTCCACATAAAGTCTCAAGCCTATGCTTTATTGGTCATTTCATGTTTTCAGTCCATTTTGCTAAGTTATGAGTTATTAATACGGTGTAGTCGTTGCCCTTTAAAGCTGCACCCAATAAAACATCCCCATTTTTAATCAAAAATCTTTATTTGGCTCTTCAACAAAATGCAAAACAATAATTCTGGCACACAATGCATAAAAAATAAGCTGAGTAGGAGTTGGTTTTGTGAGAATAGTAGGGAAATAGTCGCAAAAATAGTTGTAAATAGAAAAAAAAAACATCCACAGGGAAAAGCGTAAATATGTTAAAGGTGTTTTCTATTTTTTCTTGGCTATTATGATGCTTTATTGTTACTGATACATTTTTCATAATTTAAGTCTCATAATCAAACAACTGAGGCTGTCCTGAAAAAAGTATGTCTTTATGCTGAATGAGTTACCATATTATCATGTTGGTGTTTTTAGTTGAAGAATGTTGAGTTTTTGTTCTTAGCCTTAGGCTGGTCTTCTTGACTCCATAGATTTTACAAATGTATGTGTGCCAATCAGCATTTTTTTCTTTTTTTAAATTTTGACCAACCAGCCATGTGTTCCCTTTTCCTTCTATTCACTTTGCTAAACTAAGCTAAACCCTTAACTGCCTGCTTTATCATTTGTTTGAGCAAATTTTTGTGGAAAAAACCTGCCTGAACCATCTATACGACTTATTATTACAATTCTTCTTCTTCTTATTATTATTATTAATGTCAAAAAGGGAGAAAAAATGCACAATGAGTGTGCATTTAATCCACTTCTGTTTCCAGCTTGTTACTTACGGATCAGAAATGTCAAGACATTTTAAACTTGTATCGAGTCAGACATCTTTTAGCAACAAGGATGTTTAATTTGATTAGATTTATTCATTGACTTTCAAGCCATTACAAACACGATAAAAACAAGATATCATTTGTCTCCCTTCATCACCAACATCCTTTTTTGGCTTTTTGCCCATTTGGACCAACATTATATTCAGGCAATGTTTCCAGCAACAACAACATTACCCTGAAGTCATTTATTCCAATGTTAATATCAATAATGCTGATTAAAGTGGCTTTAAGTAAAGGAAAACAAAGCAAGCCATTCCAAATCCAATAAGCCAAGAAAGGACTACAACCAATGTGGCTGGAGACTGGTAAGTTAGACTAATCAATGGGAATTTTGAAAGAATCAAAAGGTGGGCAAAGAGGTCAGACCATCTGAAGAACAAATTGATTTCCAGGTGCCTCTGAAAAATTGAGGTTAGTATTGAGAGCCTATGATGTCAAATGCAAGGCATAGCTCATGGGATTACTAGCTGTCCTTCCTGTCTGAAGCAAATGGCATTGATTACACATTCTGTTCAGTAGCTATGCAAATGGCTATTGACAGACACACTTGTGTAAGTTCTCTATGTTATCTTAATCAATTTATAGGCATTCTGCTGTTATTCACTCATCTATGCATTATTAGGACCTGCCAGTTGCCTATAAAAACACACGTTGTTACACCCGGTGTGCCTCCTTTACTTCTAAGGCTATGAGACTGTCTGTGGCCAGTTTGAAAATCTCACTCTTTACATTCACTTTGTCACTGCCAGGGTCAGAGAAATCATGAAATAGCACAGGGCTCCCAGTGGACCGCTTTGTTTTCTGTGGCACAGAGAAAGTCATTCGTCATCATACAGCTTAAGAGTTATCCTGTAAAAATAGAACCAAATACATCTTCACCTCAACCACTTTTTCAGGGGAGTCATCCTGCTGTTTCATATTTTTCTTGGCCTTGCAATCCCTCACTTGCTCTCCCATTTCTCATATTTTCCCCCTTTTACTCCCTCCTTCTTTGCACAGCTTTGCCTCCCAACTAATTTGGTGCATAATCTGATATTTCGATGTAATTAGCTTAAAAATGACTCAAGAGCTGGATTGCACTTAAAAGCAATTTAGTTCGTTTAGCTTCATTTATTTCTGCCTGTCAAGATGTTCAAGTTGTTCCACTTGAAAATGCTGGAGTGTGTACAGAAGAAAGTCTAATTAAACACATTTTACCTGCTTTCACCCTGAGGGACACCAGGAGAAGAAATAGAAATGCAGCATTTCCACTCTTACTCATAAAATCCAGGCCTAAGTTCCCTCACACTTTTTGTCAGTGAAGATGTAAAGGCTTTTGTTACTAGTTGTGCTGGCCTTACGTGGCTTTGAAACTTGCTCCTACCAAAGCTACAAAATCATAACTTTGACGCATGCATGTGAACCAGTTTAGCATTTAAATATAATTTCCATTAATATATGAAAATATTGAACATTATTTCAACTGAAGGGTATAGAGTACCTATAACGGCTGCATTTCATTCAAACATGAGTCTAGTAATTTGCTCTGTAATGTCATGTCCCATACTTGATATCATTTATTCAGCACACATTATAAAAATGCCATTACATATAGTTTTACATCATATAGACTGAGTATAGGATTAGTATAGGCTTGTGCATGATTCTTTATTACATTTCTAAAATGAGCTCAAATGAAAAGAAATTGATCATCAAATCTAGCAGAGATGAATAATTGGAAATGGTGAGAATACATCTACAAGTATGAGGTAATATTTTAAAATATGGTACGTAAGGCCCACTTTGCAATGCTGACTTCCCCTTACACCCCATTGATGGTGTAGCTAACCGAACTCTGAAATCAAATTATATCAAGTATTAGTGCATTTCCAGGCTGATGTTACTTCTTTTTAGTTTATTTTTAGAAACTGTAAATAAGAAAAAATGTATAATTGTGAATTATTTGATTTTGCGGTGGTGCAACAGCAGCTGATCGTAGAAGAATCGGGGCCAACCAATGATAGCCGATGTGGATTATAATTACATTGCAGCTGCTCTTGTGAATTCCAGTGTTCACTAGAGTAACTGCACTGAAAGGGTAAAATGGTGACAAAGACAGTGAAGGCTGCATTTTTTTTCTTGTATTTTTTTTTTTATATTTATTAAGAACAACTGACATAACTGTTAACAGAAGCAGGTTAAATACATTTATTTATGCCTACACATGTGCTTTCTGTTGCATTCCCATCTGTGTTTTATTTTCAGACGTGCATGTAAATACAGTATAAATTATATATATACATGTAACCCAGCTAATATATAACTATGGCTACACAGCCTATAGCTAAACCAAATCAGGTCTCTTATTAGATAAGTATGTCAGCGACCTAGACCACTTTCCCTTAAAGATGTCACTTTGGCTTCTTAAATTAAACGTGGTTCATTCTATTTGGTATATACTTTAAACTAGGTAAATCCATTTGTCAGTGTTTGGTGCATCTTTCTTTAGCCATTTCCTAGTCAGTCTAACAAAACATTTAAAAGACCTACATCTGAGGTTATCTAGATCACCAAGGAATGTAATTTTGTGGTCAAAGTCCATTTTGATTCTAAAACTGCTTCCAGGACATCACAAACATTCACCTAAAATGGAGCCATTTTCCTTAACAGAGCATTTAACATTACTCTAGTTTTTAGATTTTGCCAATTAGACAGTTATTGAGATTAAAAAGAAAAGCTTGAGAAACATGCTGCTGACCTTTCTGCTCATTTCCAAGAACAGACTTATGACCATAGGATTTCTGATGCATGTTTGTTAAAGATCTGTGGCATAAACAGATCAGCACCTGCCCCTCCAATTCAATTCACTCTTGTTCTAACTACTTCTTTTTCATTGAGGGTTAGAAACAGGTTTTTATCAGTAAGGTATGCATTTCTCAATCAACTAGCTGTTAATCACCCCTGCGACCTGAGTACTGAGTTGAAAAAGGTTGCACCCACAATCAGATACACTGAGGAAAATTAAACTCTTAAAGGCATCCATTTTTGTTGCTGCGCTTATGAAATTTGTTTAATTTTAAATGCAAGTGTGTATGCTGATGGTCATATTCATTAAACTGCTTTTCTGACTGAACACAGGTCAATGGCAGCCAAGAATAAATTTCTATTGCACCTTGTTATGCTCTGTCTACCTCATTCAGTCTCACAGCATGTGCAAATGTACAATCCAGTAAGCACTGCTTGTCAAAATGTTACTGTACTGAATTGTATAACTGTAAGACTGTATAAATGTATTGAATAACTGAGTTAAAATGATCCTTTAAACTAACAATCTTAAAGGCAGCCCTTAGAGTCTGGCTAGTTGAGACTGACAGCAGGTTTCTAAATTGAAAGCCAACAGGTTGCAGGTGTTGACAGCCATTTAAAAATGTTTGTTTTCCTTTCTGATTATCAGTGTCTGCTAAATTTGTCATCATTTGGTTCTCATTATTGTGCTGATTATCTTATTGCTTAAAAGCTCTAGGACGCCAAAACAGCTCTTCACAAATGAAACATCCAATTGTGTAAAAGAAAAAGAGCTAATATAAATGCATAATTGATTGTGCCCTTGTATGCTGTCATATTGATTCATATTACACCCCCATTCTCAGATCTGGAAAAACAACTATAATAGTGACTATAATGTTATTTTAAAGTTTTTTTAATTTGACCTTGACGCATATTGACAGATTAAGAAGAGATGGCATACAAATATGTAAATCTGTGAACATGTAAATTTCCAGATGTTGCAGCTGGAGTACATCACACGTATCATGACTTTGTGTGTTGTTATGAAACACCAAACTTGTGTCTTTCAGGCATCCACTTGGCACATCGCACCTCAAGCCTTGTGATGGCTGAAGTGAAGAAAATGAGAATTTTCTGCATAATTAATCTCAATGATAGAGCAATAATGAACTTCTAAATTGCAGGGGCATACAGTGCAGGCAGACGTTTCAGAAAGGATGCAGCTGCAACATCCATGCTGAACGCAAGCACGGGACCGAGAGTTTGCATAGATAAGAGAGTCTGAATCTATAGAGTCAAATGAGTTGCTGTTGACTGAATGCTCGCTGATTGACATTTAAAACCTTGACACAAACAAAGTCCTCTCTGTCTCATTTGATTATTGCATTTTCCTTAAGGCTCTATGAAGATAAAAACTATAGAAACATTTAATTTACTCTTACCAAATCTATACATAATTGATCACCTCAGCTTGAATTATTTATTCTTATCAGGATATAAATATTGCATGGCATACATGACTAATGAATCACTATCAAATTCAACCTTCTGTAGCTTTGGTCTATTGTATGCACTTGCCCATGGATAATTACATATTGACTGGGGGTTAAGCCAAATGAGTGCAAAGCTTTGGGCCGATATGGGATAACTTCCTGTATGTTGTTTGTATTCCAATTCCAGGTGGCAGAAAATGTCAAGACCTGCTTCATTTACGTGACTCTTCCCATCACTGGTGATCTGTGGACTGGCACTGGAACTCATTATGCTTGTATATCTGACTGTCCACCCCTCCCATAGAAACGTGGCTGAGTTACAGCCTTGTGAAATGAAGGCCACTGGTTTCAATCCAAAAAATACTAATGAAGACCTCAGCAGGGAATTAGATGCAGAAAGCTTTCCAATCACTCATGTACCACCGTTGAGGTGCCCTTAAGAGAGGTGTTTAACCCCCTACCGCTCCACCAGAGGAATTCTGTAGCTGCCTTGTGTAGGGAAAATCAATTTCAGATCCTGGCTTCAAAACTGCAGGATGGGGAGGTAAAAATAAGACATGTTAAAAATAAAATTGACAACTTAAAATTAAGGATGGGAGTAACTTGCATAGATTAAGTGGATATTCTAACATCAGCTCACTTATTTCTTTGTTGGACATTCACAGCAGCTGAATTGCTCCCTTCTTTTTAATTTATTAAACATCAGAAACTCCATGGCTCAGTTTCATTGATATGTTTAGAGTTGGAAGTGAGGATATAAAGAAAAAAAAAACTGAAGAAACTAAAGAAAAACATAATCCGGGGGGGGGGGGGGGGGATTCCCCAAAAAAAAGAGAAAAAAAAAAAAACCCTTCTCTAGATCGGAAGAACCCACCTCTGAACCCCCGTCCCCCAACAAAGCTTGGGGGTTC
>JBAGKP010000027.1:12944472-12967378 GCA_037177255.1 Melanotaenia maccullochi
AGATAGATAGATAGATAGATAGATATCTAGATAGATAGATAGATAGATAGTAGATGATCTATGGTTACCAGTTATGACAATTATCATAGATGTCACACAAGCGTTAACTTTACCAGAAAGTGTTTGCATATCTCTTACTGCATTTAGGGCATTTTTAAACAATCTCAGTCCATTAAAACATCATGTGTGTATATCTAAAACATCTTCCTTTAAGCTAATTTATTGAAAAGGTCACCTCCTCTAGCTTACCCTGTCAATTCCACAAAATCTCACTAAGGAGCCTGAGCTATGATTTACTCTAAAATAGTGTTTTGAATCGCCTGTAAATTTCTTTGTTTGTCCTGATATTGGTTGTTTTGGGGTTTATTTAGTTTGTATGATGAATTCTAAACCACAGGGGACTGATCACAAGAAAAGAACATGTATGGCTCTAGAAATTATAGCACCATACATGTTATTTTCTTGTGATTTCTTGCTTTTAAAAGTGGGGGACCAAAAATGGCCATTTTGTAGACATCGCCTGAATTGTCTGCACTAAAACCTCTCAGATATCGTTATGCTTCACTTTATCATAGTTAGCTTTTGTATTGATAATGTTTACATACTGTTTTGTGATTTGATAGCGGTTTGGAGCTACATCTGCATCATTAGGGACAGTTTAACTCCAAAAAGTGTTAGATTTTCTTTAGGCTAGACTGGAATTTTTTTCATTTTTGTGGTGTGGGCCATCTTCGATTGGCATCTGTGCGATGATATTTCCACATTGCAACAAATCTCAGTGTTCCTTTTACTATGACTCTGAAAGTATTCAAATAGATCTTGTGGTTGCAAATATATACTCATTTAATTGTATGTTCCTTTTTTATGTGACATAAAAAGGCAAAATCAAAAGTATTCAAATAACCAGAATACACTCAGTCCCCAGAGTTATAAGGACTTCGTTGAGGGGTTACCCTTAAGTTTAAATGTCAGTTCTGGTGAGAAATTCCTTTTATAATTGTAGCAGCCACCATCCAACAGTAAATGATATCTACATTTGGAACTAACCTGCTTCTGTCTTAAGTGTGCCTGATGGAAAAAGTAGGTCTCTTCTATTATATTTTAATGTGAGTCATAAAGAAGGTACTTGGAAAGCCTGATAGCTTCTGGGGTGATACGTAACCATACAAATTTGGTCTAGAGAACTTTATCTCTGAATACAATGAGCAGTATTTGGGGATCTCTAAGCTAGTTGTAGCCAACGGATATTTGATAAGTAAATGACTTTAGGCATGAACTGGTCCTGCTGAAGCTGAATCATTCAAAAGCAGACAAGGAAAATTGAAAAATCCATTTGGACATCAGAGTAACTGAAAAGCCCTGGATCATTGGTCAATTTCGAAGTAGGCACCAGGTCTCAAACATGGTGCTATAAGACCTAACACATGAAACTAAATACACGTCTGTCACTGGACTCACATAGCTCTTATATCCACAGGTGTTCACCCAGCCCTTGCTCCACTCTAGGAAGCAACTTGTCACACAGCTTCACACATCAGGGATAAGCACATTGTCACCACCCTTACCAGTGTGTAAAAATAATGTGGTAACCTGTCTCACACTGATCCAAAGTGTCTACAAACATCCTGCTACCTCAATCCGACACCATGTTAGTCACTAAATACCAACATGTCTTTGCTCCAAGGCTGTCTCTTTCTCTGTTTACTTTTTTATTAACCAAAGACACTCATATTGTGAACACAAAAGGGAATTAACATTCAATGACAATTGAGGGAACTCTGGGGCACAGCAGAGCACTTTGAGGAAAAAAAAAGCAGTTATGTAATTTTCTCACAATGAAGCTCTGCTTCAACATATCTTTAACTGTCTTTTAAGAAAATGGCTGATAAAGCACTCTCCCTGCTAGAGTTAGTAGTTTCTTAAAAGTAGGCTGTGACTTTGCAACTTGATGTTATGGTTCAATTGTGTATTCAAATGTACATGGTACAGATACAATTTTGCAAATGGCATCCAGAGCAGTAAACACCAAGTTTGCAACTGGAGGAGTCTTGTATCCAACCTGCAGACCTCCTTTCTCTATATGTGCCATGTCCAAACATGGAAGAAGCTCTCTAGTATGGAGTTCACTTCACAATTGGCCCGGATTCCCTCCCTGTGGTGAGGACTATTACTGTTTTTGCACACTTCACCCTTGAAGTCTGCAGGAATCAATTTGTAATGTTGACTTAAAGAACTCCAGATGGTTAGGGCATGTATTTTTAAAGTTGTTACTGGATATACTCATGCACCTTTGGCTCTATCACAACTATATAATTCTGGTTACGTTTCATAATACATAGTGTTTACTTTACCACTTTGTTCAGTTATACAGTTGTCCTATTCAGGTATTATTTAACCTGATGTTTTCCTCTGTTTGCATCTACACTGATGAAACTGTGATTTACTGTGAGCCCTATATACAAATACTGAAGAATAAGAAGAAGAAAAAGTAGCCTTTTTGTCATTATATAAGTTGAACAATATAACACAATTATACTGGCACTGAACAGTCCAGAAGCAGAGAAACAGCAGACAACAAGTATCAAGTACAAAAAATATAAGAAAATGCAAATGAACAAAGAATATACTATTATTTTTAACTTGAAAGAAATATACAGTTGTGTCATTATGTTACTCAAATATTGCTTATTCTATATATTCCAGCATTTAGTAAATGATAGATATTTAGATGTAGAACTGTATAATACGCAGGTTAGTAAAGTTAATAAAACAGTATAAGAAATTAAAGTTCACTCTGTGAATGTTTTAAGATCATAGGCTGCCATTCTAATTGAAATCATTGATTGATAGAAAGTATTACACTCTTGTTTTCCTACTTATATAAATTTTAACTTTTAGAGATTTAGGGTGTAGAAAAAAAAAACATATTGTAAATAATTACAAATATACAGAAATATCTTATGGTGTGCCCAAATCATAAATACAAATTGTACGTTAGGAAAAAATGTCCACGATAGCCTATTTATTAAGATATTGATGAGCAAAATCTAAAGTTGAAAGGATACAATTCATAGCTACAATAAAGCTCTTAATATATTTTACACTGAAAAGAAAGGCAGAAAAAAAGAAGAAAGCAGGCAGATTAAAAATAATAATAAGAAAGGCATGGGGTTTTAAGGGTTAAGAGTCAAATTTAAGAAATTGGTTTGTTTTTTTGGTGAATAACCCGGCAAATTGTAATTTCTTGCATGTGTAAATATCAGGAAATCACTTTTGGTGATAATTTTAATAGTTCATCCCTTAAATGATATGCTCTGAAAAGGAAAATTTAGCCAATAAAAAAATAAACAATTATACTGTTAAAAGTAACCCTTACAGTAATTTTTTAACAGTTTAACAGAAGTTGTGCTAAACACAAATCAAAATGAATCTACCAGTTTCTCAAAACATGTCCCTGGATATAAGATCAAGTGAGAGTTTACATACGATTATAGTCATATGCAATACTTTTTGACAGGCTGAGAATGAACATAACCTTTACAATTAGTGTCAATATTTTATTGTTGAAGCCTAATTAAGGGTGGATGTCAGGCAAACAAAAAGATTGATGTTTGTGATTAAACAAAAACACCTGCATCTCTAATCTAATCTAATCTAATCTAATCTAATCTAATCTAATCCACTTTATATTATATTACACTAGTTGCTGTACCGCAATTCAAATAATAAAGTTAAAAGAGTGGGTTTCACAATGATGCAAGAGGCAGGTTTTAAATGTTTCCCTGCTCCAACACACCTTAATCAAATAAAATGGATCTCTAACAGCTTGTTGTCAAGGTCTGTAGAAGCCTGTTAATCACCCATTAATCTGAATCCAGATTGAAAACATTTCTTTTCTCATGCGCCTTTGCATGAAATCTGCACAGTATCTTTTTAACTTATCTTACTTTTAATCTTTTTAATGTAATTTATGATTATTTTGTTATTCTTGCTATTTTGTTGCCTTTTACTGTTTCTTAATATCTGCAAAGATTTTAATGTTTCATGCAAAGCATGAATTGTCCTGAACATAAATTGTGGTATACAAATGAACTACCTTGCCTTGCCTTGAATACAGTGTGTTGAAACGGAAACATTTAAAACCTGCAGGATGGAAGGCCTTGAAGACCTGTATTGATGATCCTTGGACTTGAGTGTTCAGCTACAATTGCTTCCTCTACTTTGTACATTTTGAATTCATATTCCATAAAAGATGGAAACTAATAAGATCCAAGCTTAAGTGTTTCTGAAAAATACATTTCGCTGCTTTTATCACAAATCATAGTATAGCACTTTAGTAACAGAGTTAAGGCTCTATAGACCGTCTTCCAGTGCACACATAAAAAATACATCAATATACCCTTGAACGGTCGACATCAGACAAACAAATATCAGAAAATATTTCCTTTGGCCTCCACAATTCAGGTCATTTTATGTCTTTTAAATATCCTGCAAACAATGAATCCAAAAGCCATTTAATAATAACAAAAAGAACAAAACAGCATTTAAAATGTTCTCTTACATTTTCAAGTCACTATGGCTATGGCTGTATGTTATTAACTTCTTCATCACAAGGCTTTTCAGCCTGCCTTCTGAAATTACTTACCCAAAATGATTTATGTATATCTTCATAACTGCAAAGGCTGTATGTAAAATCTTCAAAGAAAGCTGAGAGATGTGTGATTACTACAACAGTGTCAGAATCAAGATATGTGTTACTACGTCAGAGTAAATGTACCCAGAACACAGTAAAAATAAAATAGAGGTATAATGTGGATTTATTTATTTTTTTTAATCTCTGCCTAAACCCCCTCTCCATTATATTTAGAGTAAAAATAACCCTTGAATCATAAGATAGTATCCCGGTTTATCCAAAAAATAGCAAAGAAATATCTGATGGCTAATGGGCAAGACACATGGGAGGCGTTTGTCGCATCAGTTTGACATTCATGATCAACACCTCTATCAACCAAACACATTCCAGAGACGAAAGCAATAACACCCAAATTCACCATTCACTTTTTCTAAACAACTAGTTCCTTTATGGTTAATTTCAAACTAACAGCAAGTCATAGGAGAAAACATTAGCTGCATTATTTCGTCTGGAATGAAACTTTCGACAAGTAAACTACAAAGGAAAGAAAGTTTTTTTTTTTCTACCCTTTAGCTGCTAGCTCACTTAGTTTCTGTTGTGCAGTGATAAGAGAAAAATCTTTGTGATTGTATACAGTAAGTCTCTGCTTTTATAGGAAACGTTTGTGTGGCTTGCTAGCGCAGAAGAAATTTGCAGTGGACATGTGCTGTTTTTGTGTATTTTTAATTAATTAATTTATTTTTTAAATTCCCATATGATTGTTTGGGGTTTAAATTGTGTTTAATTTAGATGGTGATAGTTGTTAGTCTTTTAGCCGAGTTTCTCCCATTTTGGTATGCTACATGTTTGGATTGTGCTCCATATACAGGTGGCACTGGTGAGGTATGTTTTTTTTTTTTTTTTTTTTTTTATTTAGATCAGTAAATTTATTATAGAAGGCCAGTTGGTCAAATCTAATCTGATCGGATTTTGCTTGTCAGATTGGATCAAATCTTGAAAATGGGTTGTTCAAAAGGGGAAGAAGGATTCTGAAAATGGATTGGATTACATAATCCAATCCTGGTGGTGATCTGGACAAAGCCTTCAGTTTGTGTTGTTCAAAGCTTTTGAGCAGGAATTTAATAACTTTGATCCAAGAAAACAGGATTATCCTGATCCCAACAGGGGGTAGGTTTTTCAAGATTTTTCAGAAAAAAAAAACCTGTCAAAAATGATTTCTGACAACTGCATCCCTTCCTACACGTCCAGTCAGTCCCTCATTCTGACAGAAGGCCAAAGGTTGGTCCGGTACCTCACCATGGGGCTCAGGCGCATCATCAATGTTTATATCAAGAGGGATGTTGAGCCTTTTTTATTTAAGATGTTTCTAAAATATTCACAATGTATTTGGTAATTAATTATTTTTATATTTGTTGTGGCTCAGATGAGAAGTCACACCATTAAAAATAGCAGTGGATATTTATGATTCCTGTGTGTTATCTCAAAATGAAAAACACTTAAAGTAACCCCATACCGGCCCTTCTCCCTGCTGTTCCTTACATAGCTGGTAGCCGACGTTGTTTTAGGTTCTGATAATCTGGTTTTGGTAATCTTGAAAACCGTGATTCTGGATCAGGGTGATCCAATGCTGGGAAACTGGGAAAAAAGTAAGATGGGTTATGTGATCCTCCATTGTGAAAAATGGGATTCCCAAATCCCAATAGATTTCATCCACATGAAATCCTTTGAACAACTGGCCCAAAAATGTAAATATTTGATATACACACCCCATTTCTAAAAAAATACAATGGGTGTATTTCTGGGATTAAATAGAACATTTAATCTGTAATTTGTTTATACTATAAATTAACTAGAACAAAAGTAAATACTTTTAAAAAAGGTGAAAAAGACGTATGTTTACCATAATACAAAGTACCCCTTACTACATTCTAAATATGAGTTACTTCAACAGTCCATTATGTCTGTCAGTGATGGATTTTTTATCTCATAATGTGCCATATGTTTCTTCAACAGGTCTGAAGGACAGGAAGGACAATCATGTAGATGTCCTGTGTATGTTTTAAGTTGCATAGGAATAGGCTGGGCATTGTCCTGGTAAAATAACAACACTCCTACCAGGAAAAGACATAAATATGCTAACATGTGTCTCTTCAACATTTTTATATACTTCTCTGGATCAATGGGACCCTCACACACATGCAAGTTTCTCTTTCTATGGCTCATTCAAACCATTACAGTTGCTGGCTTATGTAACTTTTATTTACAGTAGCCTGAGTATTTCTTTTCCCCTTTGGAATATATAAACGGATCCAGCCTATACTTCAGAAAAACAGCTGATAGAGTTGCAAATTACATTTCTGAATGCAGAGATAAACTAAGTTGAGTGACAGACGTTTAGTTATACCGATCATGTCAGTTTTTAATGCAGGGCTATATGGGAGGTCAATGGTTATCCACCAATAGTTTGTAGTGGGCTTTTACTTACTGAGATTTCCTCAGGTTAAATGACTCTTTACACAGTAATATGAACTGTAGATGTAAAAACGAGACCAAAATTCTTTGCAATTATAACGTCTTTATTAATTTAGCCTTTAACTGACAAGTGTTTTTCGGACAATGTTAGACACAAAGTGGTGATCCCAAAGCTAACCTTGCTTGTAAAAAAAACAGTTGGCAATTACTAACAGTGGCAATTAATTTTATACCCAATTCTGAAACCCTCACCAGTCACATACAGATTTCCTGAATGTTAAATCCCCAGAATGGTGTTCTATTATTATTCTATTATTCTTTCTTTGCATAGTCTTCCAACTTTTCTTTTTTTCTTTCTTAATTCTTAATTATTCTTATGTTTAGCTAGTATTAAATTCCAGTAGCTTGTGGTTGTTAAAGGTTTATCAGATTTAGCAAAATACATTTTGAAGTTTTTGTTTTACAAAATGTAATTTTTCTCAGAGGTGGGAATTTTAATTAAATAATTATATTTACAGAAATAAATGCCAGTTTCCGTGGTTCTTCTCTTCCCCTCATAAACCAAGGTTTAAAAAGTCATGTGATTATCTGATTACAGTCAGTCAGCCTCTTCGTTATCAACTTCAGATTACAAAACTACAGTGTAAATCGTGACCAAAACTAACTTTTGCTCAGCGGTTGACAGAGTGAATAAACACATGCAATGATTCAATCCACACCTGAAGGTTTGAAGTTGGCCTCAGGTCTGTGTACAACTGCAGACTTGTGATTTGACTCTCAAAGCCTATCTAAAATTAACACAAAATATCCTCAAAAATCTGTAGGATATCAACACTGACACCATTTCTTGGAAAACAGATGAAATTATGCATGTAAATGATGCAGAACATGGACCAAATGCTTCGTATCTATCTTCAGGATAAAGCATAAAAAGAGCCTTAAGAAGTATACCACTGCCCTGATAGACTAAACTGAAAAAAATTTAAGGCATTATGTCCAACTGAGATGTTCTATTTCTGCCTGATTTCAGGTATCAGTTTTGCTTCAAATGCAGTTCCAGCTATGAGCTCATGTAGGACCATCTAAGATGTAAAAGCCATTTGGTTGAGGGGAAAGGAACTCATCTATTTTCCGCTTGGACTAGGTCTGCATCTGGACATCCATCATAGTTGGGGTCCGTGTGTATTTGTGTGCTGTTGCTGTCTTATCATTCCCCAACATCATAATATGGGCCAAAGCACATCAGCGAGTGTAATTGGAGTTCTGACTACCTGGGACCTCTCCTTTACCAGCCCCAGCTTACTCACAAGCACAGTCAAGGTAGTGCTCACATGAATGTGTGTATAGCAGGGGGAGGTTTTAAAAAAATGGCAGCAACTGCTTTTTTATGATGATATCGCAACTGTGTCTGACATCTGTGTAATGTTAGGCTCCAGGTTGCGGGTAGTGACCGAGGGTGACATGGCGTCAGATATTTTATGGAGAGATCCCTGCAAACAAAGAGAGATAGGCGGGGGGTTGGGGGATGAGGCAGGGCTGGTGTCAGAGCAAGAGTCAATGAGTGAGACACAGCAAGAGAGACTACATCCTCCCACTTTATGTTTTGATTGGCAGATACATGACATCTTTTCTGCCTACAATTTTGGCACATTCCTGCTTGCACTATCACAGAAGATTACTGTGGAAAAAAGTTCTTCACGATAGAGGCACTTCATTGGAAACCCCCCTGCATTATCATCATTGGAATGTACAACCGCATGGCCGTAATGCAGTAATTAAGAAGTAGTTAGCCATTTGATGTTGCCTTAGTATGCTTTATCAGCAGGAGTTCTGGAGAATTGCCAGGTTAGACTCTGGCTGCCATTTCCATAGTTCAACAGGATTTCAAAAACTTGGACACCTGATATTTGCATTTCTTTATTTCAAAGGTGCTGTCCCGATAAAAGGAATATTTCAGCTATCATAAGAGATCTGGGCACATGGTGACCTTGATACATTTCATTGACAGCTAATCAGATCTCATAACTACAGCTTTCGTTTTCCCTCTTGAAAAACATTGAAGTTTTTGTTATAGTTATATTGATAGAGTTTCTATTTGATGTCTATTTCACGGCTGTCCCATAATGCAACAATAGGGTTAGGGTAGGGCAGGGACCACCAACTCCTTCCCTCTATCGGCCAGTCCCCTGCAGGTTTTCAATATGTCCATGCTGCAGCACCACTGAATCAAAAAAGAGGCTGATGCAGACGTTGACAACAAGCTGTTGGTGAACTATTTAATTTGAACCAGGTGTGTTGCAGCAGGGACACAGTGAAAACCTGCAGGATGACGGCTCAAGAGATCTGGAGTTGGTAGCCCTTGGTATCAGGAGTATAAGGAGTATCAGTGTACATATTAATCACTTTTTCTGAACTTAAAAGCATATAATAGGTTATTACTTCTATATTTGAGGAACACCAGATACATTTGAGTGGTGCTGAGATGATTAATTGACAAGAAATAAGATAAACAGGTCAGCCCTGTTATCGTTTTATCTCGCCCCACAGTCTGGGGACCACAAAGCGGCAACCTCTATAAAATGTAAAGCCTATGCAGAAGTGCAAAAAAATTGCAGATCACCCCTCATCTGCTAGGGGCTGGCTCCAAAACAGATCAAATCCCCATAGACTCATGCTAAAAATACCAACTTCACACAGAAATAAACATAAACAGTTTAAACCATGGTACAAAAATTGATTTTAGGATTAATAGTTCAAGTTTACCTTCATGACAACTGTGAGGGGGGTTAATTTTTTTCTAACTCATCCATTATTTAACCTTGAAATTTGGCATAATTAGGGGTGTGTCTATTTCATTGACATGTATTCAATATCCACGGTAAGAAGAGAGAGTGCAGCACAACCACCGTTTTTAGCTGGCTAACAGCACGCCTTAGCTCTAGCCCACCTACATCTGTTAGCTGGTTATCGACTTCACAGTCCCCCTATCAGCTCAACCTCTTTCCCCATTTTTGGATTTTCCGGGACTAACGACATGTGTGAGGCCACCAAGATGTCGATGGTGGGAACGCCCAAGGGGCTTCACTTTTGCTCTTCAGAAACCTACAGGTGACGTCATGGGACAACACAATTTTCCATTGAAAAAAAAGACCGATCGAACTTGGTGTATTGTTGCAGAATGATCAAATCATGTCAAATCAAAGTTATCAAATCCCTTTTTAACACCAACCTTTTTATTTAATTGGTGTTTCAACCAGTATGAGTTGCTCTTTCTTTTACCTTTTGTTTTTTCTGATTTATGTATGTTTTATTTATGTCCAATATGTTTTTCAATATCATAGCTGTTTCATGTTCAGCACTTTTGTTCAGTGAGGTACTTCATTAACAAAGTTGGCTTGCAAACTGTTAAATTGACTTGAATTAAATAAGTGTTTGTTGTGTTAAAAAACATTTATATCAGCATATAGTTTTAATTCTTATTTCCATATTTATCAGTTCTTTTCTAGGCTACTTAAGGAAATCAACAGCCATTTAACAAATGCAGATTAGAGGTTCTGTTAAACACAGGCAAGTTAGCAAGTACAGTATGTAATCAAATGTAGTTTAAGACATGTACGCTTTCCAATCTCTTTGCCTCGTCGTTCTTCGTGAACATGTCTATAATCCGGTTTCAGCTTCTGTCCATCCAGTTTAGATCATTTTTGGGACATCTTTCTTTTCTGTTTACCAGAAGCTGGCCTCTGAATGGTGTAGACCGATCACGTGACGTCTGTACCACCACTTTCTAAGTAAAATGTTGTTATGCTGAAAAGTAGCTAGTGCCGATTTACGGCAGTGTTCACGGGACTTTCGGAGTTAAGCTAAAGGTAAACCGGTCTTTTTTTTCAGGGGAAATATGTGTGGTCCCCAGACTGTGGAGCGAAAATCTGTTTCTGTACATCTCTTCTGTGTTCATCTTACGGCCTAAAAATCACATTCTTAGATATGAAATCTGTTTTTGATGATTAGCTTTTGCCTTTCATTTATTTATCCAAGGCCTAATGATATTATTATTAATAATAATAATAGTAATAAAGATTACATTGTATCAGAATAACATTTAAATGTACATGTTAAAGAGTGAGTGTTATGGTTGACTGTTTCTGACTGGACATGAGCTTCAGCCACCAAACTCACATTTATTCCTGTAATCATATCATCTGCCAAGCATGGCGGTGGAGCGGTAATGGTTTGGGCTTGTTTTGCAGCCACAGGACAAATGCCTGTGGCTGAGCTTTGCACTGGAGTCACCAAAGTATGGCTCAGTGGGTAGCTGGGTACAGTGGTCATCCTGCAGCCCAAGGGTTGCCGGTTCAATCCTTAGCCATCAAGCTTATGTCTAGGTGTGCCTGAGCAAGACACCGATGGATTGTGGTTGAGCACCTTGCATGGTGGCTTCTGCAATCAGTGTGTGAATGTGTGTTTGAATGAATAATGGATACATAATGTAAAGCGCTATATAAATCTAATCCATTTTTTTTTAAATCCTGAAATATTCTAATGATGTTTTTGAAGGGAAGCAGGTGAACGCAAACATCTTTCCCACCCAGATAATATATCTGTTTAGATGCATGATATTAAAATCAAGAATATCAACTGTCATCAAAGAAGATTCACCCACAGCCCCTCCTTCACATCTGGATTATGATTATGTTGTTTTTTACTTCTTTTCATTTTTTTTAATGTCCCAAAAAGAGGGTACACTTTTTCATGAATGTCATCCTTAAGGAGGGGGAAGTTACTTCCCACCAGTCTGCTTTAAATAAATTATCTTCACTCATAAATCCATAATTATGTATTTCTACATCGACATGCATTACAACCTCTGAGCTACCAGAGTGGCCACTGCATATTAGCAAAATATATGAAGAGTGCAGTAAGTGCTGTATACCTATGTAAAAACCCATAGGCCAATCTGCTTCCTTTCAGAGTAATTTTGTGAACACAGTCATTATAATTTACAAGAATTTTCTGTCATAAAAATTGAAAAAAGGTGTGTTTTTGCCATTTATTGTGGAAATTTTGCTAAATAAAAATGTGCAGATAAAAAATGGACTGAATACATCCTAAAAATCCCTACCCAGTAATTTACCATGAATTTTTGGGAGAGTTCACATCTTTACATCTATTCCCGCCTTCCCATTAATGGGTTGGGTGTTTTTCCTGGAGGTTTTTTTTTGGGCCATTTCTGGAGAACTCATCACTCATAGGCCACATCTCCATTTCCTCATGAATAACACTGACAGATGGAGGACAACTGTCTTGTTGCTCTGCATGGTAAGGAGTGTGTATGTGCATTTGTGTATGTGTATGTGCACATTTGTGAGGAAACAACATAGAAAAAGAGACTGAACATCTCGACAAGTATGTCTGAATATGGTCTTGATATATTTGTTTGTAAATGTATTTTTTAGTTGGGATGTAAGTGTACAGTCCATGGCATCATCTACACACCAAACACAGAATAGCTTAACTTTAACAGCATTCTTTATGTGGTCCTTGCATGTGACCATACTGCATAATGTACATGTTGGTATGTGTGTTTGTGTGTGTGGCATGGGTGCAAACATGTGATGGATGCTTCCTTGCTACTCACCACTCGCAGAAAGCATGCAGCCCTCCACTTGTCTTCAATGCAATTAGGTTAAATAATGATACCACATAAATTCCCAGAGCAGGAAAAAGGCTCCCCTGCCCTTGTCGCCCTCTGATATATGGCTGAATCCTCTGTGAATGGAGGTTGAGTATAGGTGTGTGTGCGTGTTTGGAGTGAAGAATTAGTTACCATGTAAAAGAAAAAAAGACAAAAATAAAAATATATTTCACATCACAAATGGATTCTTCATGTGTGACCCCAACTTTTTGGTAATTGCTCCAAAATGTCTTCTACTTGACTGAGTATACATGTTGCCTTGGTTCCAACCAACATTTGAGTTGTACTAGAGCATTACCTGGGTGCATACTCCCCTGGAAGAAAATTTTGGACACTTGGTATATAAAAGCATCAATCTGGTGCGCTTTGAGAGAAAAGAAAAAGCTGAGTTATAGGCCAGTATGAAGGTATAATAAAGTGTCTAACACATCTGACAGATGAAAGGGCAGCTCTTTTCCTTTTACTGTGACTTTGCCTACTAATTTGAGCCAAGACCAGTTTCAGCTGCACTTGATACCTGCATTCAGTTATTTGTCCACCACAGCATATTTCTCTCTTAACACACTCATTCTGGAAATGCAATGTAGCATTAGGGTCAACTTATAGCTTAATTGATAGAACAGTGGCTGTTCACACTTAGTTCATATGTTTTGTTATACTTATATCTGTTCACTTGAAAAATCTGATTTCAAAAAAACATATTTATGCCAAGTGCAGAAAAGGAGTGTTTCACAAGTTCACAGAAGTAAAGCAAAGGCTTACGCTAACCCCCCGAGTAAAACTATAAATTGTTTTACCCCTAACATTAGTCCTACATATATAGTTGGATTTCAGATTGAAACCAAATGTATTTATATTTAAAATATATCAGGTGAATAACAACATAAAGAAAAGTAGTATATATACTACTATATATACTATAGATAGTATAGTAATAATATGAATGTCCAGCATCCACACGAATGTTGTAATGTACCTTCCACTGACTAACAGTACTTATTTGATATAATTAGCGTGTCCTGTGACATATGACAGGGAAATTACAAAAGTTTGCATACATAACCTAACATTAATTTGTTGACTTAGATTCTATAATGTAGTTGGCGAGTATAGTCACGAAAAGTTAATGTTAGCTTGCGTCAGTCAACATCACCTTTAACCTCTCAAGCCAGTCCACTCAGCATCCACCCAAGTCCAAACCAAATCGGTGAATTAGTCGTAACTGTCGTCTGCCCTCAGGAAAGCTCGAGTGTGCTCTTATCAGCACAAACCAATCAGGTAGCAGTATCTTCCTCACATTACACTAGTATTTCGATGTTGTAGTGCTAGCAAGGGAATGTCTTATTGAATTCAAGGCTCCCTTCAGGCGGACACACACATTTGCGGTTTCTCGTGTATAAAACCAAAGTCCTAATAAAACTATTTCTGATATAAATCCATGTACAAGCCATACTCCCTTAAAATTATTTTCTTCATCAGATCTACACAATTCACGTAGGTTACTTATTTTGGATTCAATATAGAGAATTTTGCCAAAAGATGAAGGACTTTCAAGTCTGATAAAATTGTTCTCGGATGCCCCACAAGAAAAAAGGTTCTACTCAGCTGATAAGTCGAGAACGGGCCTCAATTACTCCTATTAAATTTACTACATAGTGGTAATGTGAGCTCTGTGTTTGTTGGTTCTTTGCCATTCTTTTTTTTTTTTTTTTTTTTAATGTGGTTTGTGGAGAAGTCAGTGTCAGCTGTTTTGAGACTTACACAATTAAATCCAAGTATTTATTGCACTTTTTTTTAAAAAGAAAATGCCTTTATGACTTCAGTTATTCAAATCTGACCCACCTGTGCTAAGGAGCTGCAGCCTTTGTATCTATGGTGGCTGCTTTACCAGTTGAGCTAAACACCATTATGTAATTGTGATACTGTGACATACATCTGGAGGACCTGGCAGAACCTGCAACACAAACAATCTATGTGCATGCTAAGAAGCACAAGTCTTAATGTGACGCATACCAAAATGACAGAAAGAAACTGAGCTAAAAACCCTCATCACCCAAAAAAGCACAATTAAAACCACAAAAATTGTATGGCTACAGTATGTCTTGTCTGCTTTTTTGTGGTCAAAACATATTCTCCAGCTAGGGGAAAAAAATGCTTGATGCTTGTGTCTACTTGTTTGAGTCTTTGTTAGTCAAAAGTAAATCATTAAGGTTCAAGTTGTTTATATAAATAAGATTTTTTTCTGGATTGTCGTTGGTATTTCTAAGGTGAATTTGGGTGTTAGCCTTTATTTTATCCTGACTTTAATTTTATAACAAATTTTGTAGCTATTTCTTACACACAAGGACATTTTTGCTGTCTATATATCGGTCTATTTATCTGTTTGTATGTCTGTCTATTAAAGCTGTGAAAGCTGTTAACAAGAAGAGTGTATGTGGCAGTGTGTGCCTCAAATGCAATTTTTTTTGTCCTGTTGAAGTTGAGTAATTTTGTCAGGGCTGCAAGGACAGTAAAAAAATCAACTGTCAATTCCAATATACAAATCCATTTTGTATACTTATACTTACAAATTTTATATATAGCCAAAATATGGTTTTGCATCATTAGTGGAAAATGTGCCTGTTTATTTTCATGCAGCTTGTTACTCATATGAATGTCTTGAGTGTTGCTATAAACAAACAGCACCGCTAGCAAGACCAGTTAATTCAGCTAAAGCTAGCTGCTTTTGTTCTCCTGAATCTTTTTTTTTTATTGATTATCACTTTAAAAAAGAGCCTTGATATAGCTGTACAGTGAAAGAACTCTTAAGTGAAAGTAAAAGAAATGCTTGAACCTGATCATTTATGTTTATCTCAAGCTTTAAAATAAATCATTTTAAGAGTCTTCTAAAAAAAAAAAAGAAAAAAAAAAAGAAAAAGTTTTTAAACTGATACAGTCTAAACCCTTTATTTGAATTCCTTAATCTAAGCTCCTGTCTTTTTTAATACTTTGAGACTGCAGAAAAAATTGGATAGTTCTTACACATTTTGAGTAATTGCCTCATTTTTTGTGTTCTTAATGGGGATCATTATACAGCATACAGCTGTACTTCTTTGCTTTTGTGAAAGGTCTTTATGCCCACGCTTATACTAAACACTACAATTACTTGGCATGCCATTCAACTGCAGGTAAACAAATTTTAATAGTTATCTTTTGTGGGCTCTTATTGCATAAAACTGATGCTGATACAAAAATGTTGCCATCTCAGTTTTTAACCTTGAATTGTGCTATTACTCGACTTTCCACATGTTCACATTAAAAACGTCATTTTCAAATTAGTTGACTTAGCTTGAACTCATCGATACAACCCAACAGAAAGAACTGGTTAAGCCCATCTCAAGTTGTTAGCCTTGAAAAATTAAACAAAACACAAAGAGAAAGCCTGAAGGCAACAGTCAGTCTATATGTGATAGAATTCTCACAACTCAACTCGTCTACACAAATGCAGCCTGGCTGTAATTCCACCTTCCCTATCTGTGAAAAGCAGAGAGAAACTCTGTCAAGTACAGCATGTTTTGTTTTGGGGAGATCCCAAGGGCGATTCGATAAACCCCTGAAACTCTTTGGCCTCGTACGCCCCCCCCCCCGTTCCTCAAAAAGCTAAATTAACTTTGACTTGTCAACTGATTGATCCAACATGACAGACCGAATGACAGTTGCATATTTGAAGATTGCCAAATTAGCCACTGAACGGGCATTATACAAATGTCTTTCAAGGTGATTATGTTAAATTAAGAAATAAAACGATGGAGGGATTTCAGCTTCATCCTCCTTGGATCTGAATAAGTCCTTTTGGTGCTGGACACAAGAACATGTATACCCTAAAGTTGAGTCTGAAGTTGTAATGGACAGATTTATAGAAAGGTTGAGGTAAGGTGCCCTAGTTTAATCTTATGGTTTAAAATTAAGGTCACATGTTTATGTAATCACTAGGTGTCCTGTTTGGTTTTGTCCTGCTGTGTCATGGTGGTGATATATTTAGACAGATATATATTTATCTTTATGTTCAGCTTGAACCCAAAACAGGCAGAAATAAGGTATCTTTAAGGGACAGAGTCAGTGCTTCTGTTATTACCAGTGACTCATCTTGTTGCTTTGCTTACAGAGGGGTCCAGCCAGCACACTTACAATTTACAGAACCCCCTCTGAAGGATGGAGGGATAAAGAGAAAGAGACAGAATAAAAGACAGGGGAGGAGAGAGTGCGGGAAAGAGAGATTGAGGACAAAAAGAAAAAGAGGAAAGGAGGGGGAAGAGAGACAGAGTAGATGCCGTGATGAGGTCGGTTGCCGTGGCAACTAGTAGAGCAAGGCTCTGCCGGGCTGTGATATATATTGTTCCCCATGAGAGAAAAAAGGGAGAGTGGGAGATGGAGGAAGAGAGGGAAAGAGACAGGGAGAGTTAGTGGGGTGGGTTTAGGACAGAGAGGGAAAAAAGTTGATGGAAAAAACTGAAATAGGGAAACAGTAAAGGGGACACAGAGGAGAGGGAGCAAACAAGACATAAAAGGAGACAGACACACACGGACAGAGAGGAATTGCCATTAGTGGAACACTAAAGAAAAAAAATAGATTAAAGAAGTCACAGTCTCTCAGGTACTTTATTATTTTCTGGACCTTGGCTGGCCATTCTTTGCAATATGGCTCATCCCTATTATGACAAATCTGTCTCGTTTCAGCATTATGAGGAGAGCCAGTAGCTTAGCAGGACATATGAATCAGCCGCAGGTTAATGCCCTTGCTCTGTGCAAACACAACCATGCTTACACAGTCGCACACGTTCACGAGCACTTCAAATAAACACATGCTTGATGTGCTAAGCTCTAAAACGTGGGCATGCCTGGCGGGATCATACAGACAATTCCTAATTAGGGGTCTGTCTCTGAGCTGCGATGTTAAAGGCAGACTGAGGGACACCTTGCACTAAATTTAGCCTCCAACAAAAGGCAATATCCGAGCGGCGAATGTTTCCATGTATCTTGATAATGGCTGCACACATTATACACGGAGAAGTATGTGTGGTCCTTGTGTGTTTCGTGTCATGTTATGCCGAGAAGTGGAAGGACAATCACAATTGACCTGTCAGCTTCTAGTGTTTTTTGCTCTAGCTATTAGGGGATTATTTACATACTATTTGCCTTAATAGCCCTACCTCTTATAGATAAGTTACAGGGTGAGTGGTTTAGATTTTTTCAACCTAATCATGTGTTATCAGATGCATTAAGTGCAGTATCTAAAGGTGCATAGAGGACATACTTGACAGTTAATGGCAAATGTATTTTATCCAATAGGGTGCCACCCTTGCTTGTGTTTGTTTGTACTCCTGCATTTTGCTTGAATGTCTGTAGTCATGGGTTGAAATGTTAGGTCTGGACCTGAATCCTGTGGGAAGATGTTTACACTGTTTCGGATGGCCTTCTGTCATCCACTTGGAGGTAAGTATATATACTGTAATTTGGTACATATGTCCAGATCAAGTAGAATATCAAACTTTGAAAATAAATTCTCATGAAAGGTTAGAAAAAAAGGACTTTCATTTTTTTTATTTAAAAAATTGAGACAACTGTTTAATATAGACTCCTTAAAATGTTACATGAACCAAACGGTAAAATAAGGGCCAAGAGTGCAATGTCTTAAAGTGGAAAAAAATAGAAAGTGAAGTCGAACTAAGTAATATATGTTGAAATATGGGTTAGAAATGTAAAAAGGCGACAAGACCCATCAAAGTTTGGTGTACCATGAATCAGTAACATTTGGTATGAGCAGCCAGGATGTCCCTTAAAATATTCAAATTGTGCTAAATATAAAAATAATAATGACAGCCTTTCTAAAGATAGAAAATTTGAACAGTAAGTTATTGCTTGATACCATTTGCAATGCTCTGTTGTGCAACTTCAGAGTGGTGTGTAAATGGCAGTGCCATGTTGAATTATTCACTCGGTATCAACAATAAAATTGCTTGTCTTGTTAAATATTTTATAACATAATATTAAACAAAACATGTCAAAGCTGTTTTTCAGGGCAGAGGATGACATAATTAATCATTAAAGGACTGTTCAGGTTTGACTAATTTAAGTCTTCATCAGTACTGAGAACCGTCTGGTTAGCAACATTGCTCATATAATCCATCATCCGTGGCCTCAGAGGTAATTCCATTGCCTCACAGCTCTTATCTGCTTGGGGCTATGTCTGAAATCCGAAGACTGAAAACGTTTGAATTATCCCTAGAATACTTCTTAGCAAACATATAATAACATTCTTTATTATGGGGATAAAAACCAATTCCTTTCTCTGTTTGTACTGGAGATTTGTGGATACAGCATGTCAAGAAAGGTGAGAGCCAAACCAGCTTGCATCTTAGATGAATTTGAAGACATAGGCATGATTTGAATAACTACTCTACTGCAAGTGTTCTGCTTGAGTTAATGTAAACAAAAGCACCAAGAATCAAATGAGCATGGTTCTTCTTGTTTTTCTAATTGAACTCTGGTATGTTTTTACTATAATACTAAAGCAGTGAGGAGCACAGACAACAAATATTTAAAATTTAAACTTACCTACTTTTAAAGCTATGGTACTTGTTGAACTTTGGTGGAATCACCAGAGCCACAGTTTTCTTGAACCATATATTTATTTGTGTGCAACATATATGCTTCTTATTGCTGTTATAATAAATGTAGACATGTGCTAAATACTGAAAATGACAGCAATGAGTGTTAACTTACATTTTTTGGCAAATGGACTGTACTTATATAGCACTTTTCTAGTAATTTTAACATTCAAAGCAATTTTACACTGCAAGTCGCATTCACTATCCATGTACAAACCACACTTTCTAGGAATTATTAATTATCTACTCACATGCTGATGAGCAGATCAGAGGCAATATGAGGTTCAGTCTCTTGCCCAGTCCATTCCCCATATAGTCTGGGGGAACCAGGATCAAAACACCAACCTCAGTCAGTCTTCCCCTGAGCCACAGCCAACTCTGCTCTTTCATGAATATCCTTACTCATTTAGGTGTTGATTACTTTTCAAATTTACCTTTAAAATGTTGATCTAAAACAGATTTTCCATTTAATTCTGAAAGGATTGCTAATCAATATTTAATTAACCTTTTTTTTTCAGTCTGGTAATGATGAGTTGATTCAGTTATGTGACCGTAGTGACCCTCCAACAGTTTTTCCAGCTACTTACACTACAAGTCATTAGATTTAATGAGAAAATGTCTTCAAACTTTTGACTGGTACTGTATATGATGAAAAAGTCTTACCAAAGTAATTAGAAATAAAGAGGCCTTTCCAGTCAGAGGTAAAATGTCTTTAAGAACCAAAAGAAAACCAGTTGGCTTTATTTAAGCCCTTAGGATTTAAGAAAGTTGACGACCTACCCAGAAGTGGATGTCCCAGCGAGTTCACTCTAAGGTCAGACTGCAGTACTAAGTGGAACTGATAAACACCCAAGAGCTACATCTCATACTCTGCAGAACTCAGTTAGCATGTTAAATGTTAAAGGTCATGACAGCACAAGCAGGAAATCCCTGAACAAGTATGGTTTGTGAGGAAGGGATTGCAGGAGAAAGCCTTCTTTCTTAAGAAAAAAATGTCAGAAAAATTAGTATTTTGAAAACAACAAAAAGATAAACTACAAGACTTTTGGTACTACGGACCAAAGCAGAAGTGTTTAGTCAAAATGCGCAACATATCAGCGGAAACACCTCAAACCAACTGTCAAGCATGGTGGTGAAGGGCTGAGGATTTGGGTGTGTTTTGCAACCACAGGAGCTGGACAGCTTGCAATCAAGTAGATAATATATATTGAGGCCATCTGTCTGGCAGCTAAAAGCTAAAATTGACTTATGCAACAGTACAATGACCCCAAATAGCAGCAAATCCACAGAAGAAAATGACAACAATCAACGTATACCAATGCAAGTCCATACGTTTGGGCACTGCTGTAATAGAACCTAAAGAGTTGTCCTTAAACAAAAGCCTGCTAACCTCAACGAACTGAAGTAACATTGTCAAGGGAAGCGGGCTAAAATTCCTTCACAATGATGTGAGAGACCAATAACATCATAGAAAACCATCACTTCAAGTTTTTGCTTCTAAAAGTGGTTTTACAAACTGGTGAATATGTGTAATTCTGAGAAATGAAAGCTGGTGACCTTCTTCTTTGAACATATGTTCTGTGTCAGACATCAGCGGGTTAGATATGAAAGAAATAATAATTACACTCTGAATAAAACTTTAGAATTTCCTAAGTCACCTCTCTTTCTTCAGTTGCCTCTTCTGAATACAAGTATTTCAAAATGTAAAAGCCAGAGACCCACTGAGCCACATATTTCTGTGCTTTTTGTCAGACTATATGATTTTCATCTCCTTCCCAGATCTATCATTCATTTCTCTTTTCAGAGCGCCATGGGTGCAATTTCCACCCCTGCATCTGAGGTCATGACCCTTCCTCTCCCAATGGTACACGCCATGGAATTATAAAGACAGTGTCACAACCTTCTTCTCTGCCAGACCATTCGCTGTTAGGAGGAATATTAGCCAGAGGACCTCAAACAAAATGCTGGCTGCCCTAAGCAGCTGGGTAAACAGGTAATATCCCCCATTTAAACACAGGATAAAGCATTAAAAAAAAAAAAAATGTAACCGCTTTTCCTTCCTGCCCCTCCAGGACTCTTTAAACATCTCTTTGGTGATTGCTTGATGCAAATGCAAAGCTCCATGCTCATTTCACTTTGGCTTCCATTACACTAAGCAAAGATTGGTTGGCTTGTCTGAATGGGAAATTGCCCTTTAATCATTTATGATGGCCATGTCTAAGTTGGGTATGCCCTAAAGTAGTCTGCCTCTCCTTCTGTTACTTCCTCTCTGACGCTATGTTTCTGTCTCCATCTTCATCAGTCATTCCTGTCCCCCCTTTTTGTCTCATCATTCTTACAGTCAGCTTAACTCCAAAGGGAGAGGAATGATTCCTGTGTACCCCTCCCCAACAACCTAGTAGTCTGTTCTCAGAGGGGGAGAAAACACTCTGGAGGTATGTCAACACAACCGGTCAAAACGAGGGTGATCTGTTAACGCTTTGAAGCGGAGCTTCTAGAATCTCTTAAATGCACCTGTGTACCTTTACATTCTTTGAATTGCTGGATATCAGTATGGGGTCTTAAAAACAGCATCAGTGTAGTTTTAGTTTGTCTCTGTGAACCTCGCAGCCCCGTGTATGCTAAGCTTGTTCAGCAAGAAGCTCTTTGCTTCCCTCTCAAGCCAAAATCAAAGCAGGAGCAGAGCAGGTGGGCTAGCTGAGATTGTGTGTGGAGCTTTTTAGATACCGCATGCCAGCTTTCTTTATGCAACCTTTGACAAAGGGCTTTGGAAGAATACACACCCTATCTTTACAGTCTCTGTTTCTACCTCACACACAGAGACATGACTACAACAACAGCTCGGTCATTGACATTGTTTTTTGCATGCCATATAAAATTGTTTTCCTCCTGCCAAGTCAAACTGCTGTTTGACAATTTTCCATTTCCACATTGTTTTGCCTCTTCAATATTGACTTTGTTCTTTTTTTGTTGACTCCCAAGCCCCGACTTCTGTAACTGGATGGCATTTCCATTAGTGCACTTTATCTTCTGTAGTCAAGAGCGTCAGTGGCGAAGCCAGGGTGCCATAAATGAGTTCCCAGTGTGACTGGGTGCTAAGGCACTCCAGCAGTGGGTGTCAATTTTATCGCTAGGTTTTAAGTGTTTCTTAAGATTACGAATCAAATATTTACTGGTGCTTGAAAGTTTAGAATTCAAGAATTTGGCATACACATTACCTAAGACATCATCAGATCTTCACACGCCCTAAAAACAAAAAGGGAGACCAACTTTAAAAAATGGAGAAAAACAATTGAGTAATCTTTTTTCTCCTAAATCAAGCGATCCAATCATGCGATCATGTGTGCATGAGTGGCAGAATTATGTAAATTATTGTTATTGAGTTGATTTAAAGGTAACGTATCATGCTTTTAAATCCTTCCTTTTCACAAATAAATCATTAATTTATGGTTTATATAAAGT
>JBAGKP010000027.1:12970090-12982312 GCA_037177255.1 Melanotaenia maccullochi
TGGATTGAAGGAATGCCATCACTTGTTGCTCCACAGAGTTCGCGTTCTTCTCGCTCTGGTTCTCTCCCTCTTCCCCCGACACTGCTCCTGCATATGACCGAGGTTTGATCGGCAGCCCGGTCACAATGATGTCATTTATGCGGGTGTATTGCTCCAGGTCTGCTACTCGATTCTCGAGGTAGATGATCCGCTTCTCCTTTTCTATGTTCTGCAGTCGCAGAGTTTTAATCTCTTCCACCAGGTCCAGGATGTTCCTTTGTTGGATCCTGACAGTAGAGACTTCCCCAGACAGAAAGTCCAGGGATTTCTTTATGTCCTCTATCTCCTCTGTTGAGGGAACTTTCTTCGGGCCCATTGTTGTGCCGCTAGCTGTCACCCGAGCTGTGCGCTGTCACTTGCAGCAGCCGGCTCCACGAGCTGTCAAATGCTTGGACTGATCGGTTTTCTCAGTCCAAACAGTGGTCAAAACCAGTAGTCCGTGTCAATCCGTTCCAGTTCCTTAATCCAAAATCAGTTATTAGAGAGGAAAAAAGTAACTATTTTTCCAAACTTTTCTTCTTAGTAGGACGCCAACAGCGTTGTGACAGTAACCGGAACCGGAAGTTATCTAAACATGTGTTTAGATGAAGTCATATCTTGGACAAAGGAATATTTTCTGCAAAGTTTACAATAAAGCTAAGAACAAAAAAATGAAGTAAATGTTATTCTTTCAAAAAAAAAAGATTGAAATGTACATTTCCCATTAGCAGTTTAACCAGTGATGATTCTGGAGTGACTTTGAACCCTCTGCAAAATTACACAGGAGGTCCCTCCTACCAGTTTATATCACCCTTATTACATTGTAGACTAATACCATTACATGTTAATACTATAATCTTATGTTGTTAAAGCTTTCAATTTCTCAAACATAAATGTTATTTAACAGCTTTAATTATTCTTTTTACTTTTAATTTATTTTTTGCATTTTTTATTTTATTAATATTCCTCTAACATGATTACTACTGAGATTAAACAGTGTGTTAAAGCCTACATTATGACTAGTTAGGATTACAGTTACAGATTCATACAGAACAAAAATAAATAAATTATTGGGTTCTCAGAGACATAAAGTCTACTTGAAAGACTTGGAAACTAGAATATAAACACCACTTTCAAATAACACAAATAACTTCCATCTGTGTACTTTAGTAGTACATTAGCCACATTTCAATAGGCTAACTCAGTATTAACTTAACTGTTAAGCTTATCTCATCAGAGCTTTTAACTGATAAGTAAAGAAAGAGTTTTCCTAGTTAGCTGTTTTTATTTTCAGCCATGTGACACCTAGGTGCTGATTTGGAGAAAGTTATGTTATGTTGGATGCTCAAGACAGATATAAAGCTTTTGTCGATGTTTTACATCTTTCATGTGTGTAATTTAGTCCATTTTGGGGGCCCTTCTGGGTGCATTGGCAAATGCAGTAAATAGAGTAGTAATGCAAGAAAACGTGGAGGCAGTGTTGAGCAGTATAGCTGCTTTGAAAGGGACATAGAAGAACAGGGAGCCAGGATGCTGCCACTGTTTACGTCTCTAAGAAATCTGATGTTGAACTCTAAACTCTGCACTGTCTGCTGGCGGATGTATTGCCTAACAAGCAAACCAATGTCAAGAACACATGAGAGTATGAGGAAAAGGACATTTGTGATGATGTGTACCTATTTTCACAAGTAAAGGGCACATGAATGGACTGTACGTTGCTCTGAGATAAATGAGCTTCTGTATTATCCCTACTACCTAAACTACTTCTTGATGCCCTTTTTTTTTATCAAACCCAGACATATAACTTCTCTTCATTTTGGTAAACCCTCTCTCACTCATGTTTACATAAGATGCACTGAGACGACTGTCATCCCAAACTGTGTGCATGTCAAAGAGGTTTGTAATAAATCTGTCCTTCATGTAAGCACAGAACTGATAGGATCACTGTTTCAAGTGTCCACGTGAACATGCCATCTGGAATCTCTGATCTGATTTTCAGGCAGTTGGTAAAATATTTGTCCATGTAAACGTTGTTATTGTCACTGCTTTGTGGTGATTCAGAGGTGGTCAGCCCTCAGGGCTTCTGGCTGGTGTCCCAAGCATTTGCCAGGCTTGCCATTTGGCATCCAAAGCCTTCGAGTTCAGTCTCAGTCTGTTATGACTTTGGTCAAGAATTTGCACAGTATAAATTGTACTGAAGCTCGCCCACTGATTTCTCACCTAAAGTAAATAAACTTTACATTCCACTGCTTTATTTCTGCAGTGTTTTTAGTGTCCATGGTTTTACTAGTAAACAACAGCCATGATTAACTCGATATGATTAGCAGGAGTATTCAGTGGGAATGTTCCTGCTAAATGAGGGCACATCACTGCACAAGATATTTAGCTATATTTAGTAAAATTCCAACCATATCAAATCCAAAGACATTTTTGGACTGCATGAAATGTTACATTGCTGTTATACCTGTATGAACCACCTCCTCTTTTTGTGTATGCACTGCTGGCACCTGTAATAAGAGCTCCCTTTTTAATTTTTTTAAGCCCAAACTAGGAGCAAGAGACAACAGTTAAGACAATTGCATGATTATTGGTCAAACGATGCAATTGTATGATTTTGGTCCAGGTAGGTGTACAGTAATGAACTCTAACACAGAAAAAACAAAATTACAGCAAAAAAGGTTCCCTCCAAATCCTAAATGAAGCACAGGGGAATGGCTAAGATGTGTGGAGTTTGTGGAGTCTGTTTGCAATAGACACATTAAAACTTGATTGTGACCTGTCTACCAACCCGTCAGTTGGCTGTTATGTAACTTTAGCATTCCTATCAAACAGAGTAGCCAGTGAATAATAAATACTGAAAACTTGGAACTTTTTTACAGTAAGTTTGATGGCAAGACTCGCTATCTGACATAAGATAAAACAGGCTTTCTAAAGGAGTTTACATAACTGTCAAAGTGAAAAAAAAAAAAACAAAAACAAAAAAAAAAAAAAAATGAGCTAATGTGCCTTAAGCTAGCATAACTGTGTAACGTATAACAAATGCTTACTTTAGTAGTTACTTGAGAAGCTGGCTGAGCAGATAACTGGCACAGTCACTGAATTTTAGAAGATTATGATAAGTTACACAAATATTTTAATTGTTTTTCAGTTTTTATACAACATTTATCCACTTTAGAATACACAGAGCGCTCATTATTGGAATTGCTTTCTTGAGATGTTTATTGCCTTCTTTTGTCATCATAACATAATTATTTTCTTTTCTTAAGATATTTTACTTTTTGAGACAAAATAATTTATGTTATAATTATGGGATAACGTTTTTTTTTTTTCTTATAATTATAATTTTCTTAAAATGATGTTATCTAAATCTATAATTAAAAAAGAAAAACAAGGTATTTCTTTGTTCATTTAAAGTATGTTAACTAGGAGTGAAAATCAAAACTTTGACCTCGATTACATATTTTATTTATGTTGTTCAGTGGATAACAATTCATTATTTGCTGATATAGCAAATTCCGCAACAATACAATTTTGGTTTGATTCGATTTGGGAGCCAATGATCAATATGAGATGATGTAAATGTAAATGTAAAAAAATATTCTACATCTTTCAAATGATTCCTGTTTTGATGTTTGACATTTTTTATTTAGGTGGATGCTTACAATTGTGTCAAATGGAGGAAGATGATGGAACATAACATTTCTACCACTTCACTTCTGCTCATAAGTTTGTTTTTACTTCTAACAAGTGTACAGTTGTGGATACTGCAGACAGGCAGCTTCAGGTCAGCCGAGCTTTGTGCTGGGATTAGTTGCCTGTTGGCAAAGTCAGAGCCTCAGAATCACTTTCCCCTCAGGCTCTTTGTCACTTTGCCACAAACAGACAAAGCGACAAGCAGACGGTGGGCCCATTTTGTTCAGGACCATTTCCTCTTCTCCTCTTTTGCAGCTCAATAACACTTACTTACCGTCACTGCAGCATGAAAAGCTTTAAGTTCCAATACTTGGGTATTCCTCTTTTTACAAATTACATTACATGCTGAACAGCTTTTATGGCCTTACTTAAAACAAAAATTACAGCTGCAAAAAGTAGATCCATTTACCTTTGTTGACTTGAGAAGTTTTTAGTTTTTAATGTCATATAAAATTCACTCATTAATAACTATTAAAGGTTGACTCATTGGCATCCTGTGGTGCAGAACAACTTGACAAAGCCTGTAATTAACTCTATAAATAAAGCATCCGCTGGTGACTGGCACAACCTTTAGTTTTAAACAAATGCCTCGGTATGGAGGTCATAGTGCAATGCATGAAGCTGCATGAAGTGGCATGCTGCTGGAAAGCCGTGCTTACGCACACCCTTCTACTACGAGTGTGTGTGTTCACTGAATACCACCAGGATCTTGTCAATTAACTGCTGAAAACAATCCCTCACTGCCGTAGGGGGTTTAGCAGCTAACTAGGAGGGCAGTGCCAGTTAGAGGGAAATTGGCCGCTCCACTAGGCTGCATGATGATGCTCAGGTGCAGAACAGAAATGCTCATTAATTCCTGGTACCTGCGGGTAGTGAGCATACCTGATGGAGCCAACATTCAAGGGTTTTTGCATCACAATTCTTCGTGTAAAACAGGGGGATTATAAAACCTAATGAGAATTATTTTGCATAATGATCAAACAAAGACTGAGAAAAAAAAGAGGTCAAGCACCGAACAAATGTCTGTGGAAAAGTTAGTATTGATTTCACTTTTCAAGCAAAATTATGTCTCATAAATTTTACAAATGAAGTGTGAAATTTATCAAACATGAAAGACCTACTGCTGGTATTACTTGAAACTTAGCGTCATGATGAGTTTTAGGTCTGAAATATAACCCTTGGTTACACAGCTTCTTTTTGCCCCAGTTAATAAGTACACCATGGAGAGCAATGAAAAGAGAGGATAAAGTGCAAGATAGCTGTGATTGAAAGTGAGACACTAAAGCATGGCTTTTAATTCCAGAAACTTTCAGCAGGGACTTCACACCTTTGGAGTGTTCTGTCATCACTAACTCCTGCCGATCTACTGAAGGAACCAGAGACTAAACAATGTACAGAAGAGATAATCTCTGTCTTAAAATGGCCAAAAGAGGATTAAGAACCTCTAAGAGACTTTCAGACTGGTTGAATACTCTGTGTTTTGTCTAAACCACTTTCATATCAAAGTCTTTCTCTACCATAATAGAGTAAATCTATTTAATTCAAGGTGTCCTAGAGGAGATGTTACTGCTTGTAAACACAGTTTTTAAACTGTGCCGCTAATGCCTGGTCTAAACCAGCAGGGGAGAGTAAGAGATTGCAGTGAGAGTCACAATAGTTGAGGGAGTTTGAGAGGAAGTGAGTTAAAGGGAAGAGAGACAGGGGAAATAAGGCAATGAATCAGAAAAACTGTTATTCTCTGTTTCACACGAAAAGAAGTACATCATAAAAACTATAACAAATATGGAATGATCATCCAGTTTGATCAATGGATTAATGCCCAACTTTGTGAGCCCACATTTAGAAGTTTTCTTAGACAAAATATTAAGCCCCTAATTATCATTAATATGTTCCTCACATTAAATGAATTTTGGATAAAATTATCTGCTAAATGATTATCAAATCACTCAGATTTATATACAATAAAAGCAGCACAAAATGCTTTAATGAAAGAACAAGTTTTGCTAATTAATCCACTAGAGCCCAACGTGACATATTTGTCACATACAGTTTCTGAGACATTTTGCTTCAATTTATGGTATAAACTTTGCTCAAATTCCTGTTGAACACAATCTGATACGTGTCTTCTGTCCCCTAATAGATACTCAGAAGCAGAACACCACATTATAATATTTTTAATATATCACATAAATGGTAATAAATGGACACAACCCCCAAAAAATGTAATTTTATTTTTACATTCTGTTAAAGGGCTAAATAAAGACCTCATTTTAAAGAGAAATGGACTTAACATTTTTTTCATGGGTCAGGTCTTAATGGGTTAGAAATATATCGTAGTGAGGACCATCGTTTCCATATTTTTTTTTTTAAGGTCATTACTGTTTCTGTCTGGTTGCAGCTCCCTAGGTCTCAGGTGCATTCCATTTTTCATGTCAGCAGGGTCAAGCCTGTCCGGAACAGTCATTTGTAAACAACATAAAATAACATAAATGATGTAGCAATAAAAAAAATTTGCTATTCCCTTTTATCATACAATTGCTTGAGAAAAATAAAGCCAAAAGTGCAGATTAGCTAAACAAAAGCAATTGGCTATTGGCTGGCTCTCACATTCTTTGGCTTTTTGTCCCCAAAGTCCCCAAAAAAAAAATGATTCCATCATCCTGGTACTAAACAATACTGAAAATAGCCTTGGCAGTGATACTATCGATATTTGGATCGATCCACACAGCCGTAATCTTGACATCGACCATTATGTAACACTCAGGACAAAGAAGGAATACACCAGTGCACATTTCTACACATAATGTTTTACCTAAAACTTTCAGTGAAAACAAAAGGGTTGTTTTGTATTAATATACTGGTATTGCAATATTTTTTATATCTTAAAAAAATGCTTTTGGGACTAAATGTACTTTTCTTTGACATATAAGCCATTATTCAAAATAATAAAAAGCAATGTAAAAATTTTAAGGCGGAAATAATCAAGTGACCCAGTGGAAATTGTAGTACTTTTTGTACTACAATTTTTGTATTTTTTTTTCCTTTGGTCAATTTTCCCTTAGTGCTTATTTAGTCTTTTTAGATAAAAAAAAAAAAAAAAAAAAAAAAACAAAAAAAAAACTTCCCGTATTTTCTATGTTTTCAGAAAAGTTTAAACTTAGTTTTATTTACTTCCCAGCTTGCATTATGTTCAGAGTTTAAAAAGGCAAAAAGGGGAGCTCTTCATCCTAAATGAAAGAGAATGTCTGAGGAAAGTTACCTGTCCCTTTTTACTCTGGTTTCCAGCAGAACAATCTCTCTGACCTCAGCCATCATGATGGTGGATCATCTCTCCCCACATCTTGTTTTGTGTAGGGGTGAAAATGTATCTTCAATTTATAAAAAAGAAAAAAGTGGATATGTAAAAAATAAATAATCCATTTAAGGTAAATGTTTAGTAGGCGTTTTAAACAAGTAATTGACAAAGCAGTTGCTTCAACTATTTGTAAACCAGCAGATAAATTTGCAACAATGTAAATAATGTTACTTTGTTACTCTAAATCAAAATAAGCCAACTTAAGCTATGCAAATTTAAAACTAGATTTAAGAAAAAAAATAATTAATCTGAAATTTCAAAGCAACACTTTTCAAAACATTTTCATTTTTTTCTTTTTACAGTGTAAATTGCTGCAAATCCTCAGATTTATGGAAACCTGAAACTACATCACTTAAAATTTTACAAACTTTATTTTGGAACTATAGGTACATCAAGTCCCCTGAGGACTCTACAAGACTACATCCCCAAGCTGCCATAAATAAAGGTCACTATAGCTGTCTAGCAATGAGGAAGTAGGACAGGCACCGGGAATGTCTGATAAGGGGACAGCAACGGGCCCTTGGAATGAAGCTAAAGGTCACATTTGTATTGTTAAGGACTCTGCAGGGTCACAGAGGTGGCATCCATCCTCACGAGAAGCTTAGACCAGCCGGGGTCTGCAGCAGGAAATTATTTATTTGGTTTGCTCAGCGAAGAAAGGATGAGAATCGATTTGTAGAGTCGAGTATAGAAGAACTGTCTATATGAGGGTGTCCGCTTGTGGGTTTATGGCTTCTCAAACTTCTGTTGTGCTTGTCCTAATATCTGTTGTTCTCTGTTCACCTGCTAACTTTCCTAAATGTAAGAGCAGCAATAAATAAAAAAAACTTTTGTCTATTTCTGTAGTTTTAGTATTCTTTCCATTGCTGTACCGAATGGCTATATGAGGATAAATAAATAACGTTTCTAAAATTATTTATCTGGATGAAAATACAAACTTAGTCAAGCCAGACACACTGCTTATATTTTATGACCCCAACAAAATGCTTGCATTGTACATGATTCTTTGCAAATAGGCATGTTTGGGTGGTCTGTGGGTTTGTGTTCTTCTGTCTTTAGTCAGAAGCACTCAATTGCATTTGAGTGATAGTAATGAATTTCTCCTTTTTAATTTATCTAAACACTTCACAACGAACCAAGAGAGCATTTTCCAAAAAAAGAGGCTTTCATTTTTTGCAAAAAGATTAAGAAAAATCAAATTAATTGCTAGTAAACAGGTTATTGAACCCTCAGAGAGTTGCTCACCTCTGAAAGGGTCTTCTGCAGATGGGCCTAATTACTGGTTGGCCATTTTACTTGGGGGAAAAGACAGTGGCATAAAATATTAACAGAAACTCTTGGGATACAGGCAAGATACACATGACAGTTGGAGAGATTTATAATTAAGCAGGCGAGGATTTAAGACCCATACACTCCCATTTTTCTCCCTTCGACCTCTTTTTTCCTCTCTAAGGCACATAACAAGTGGACGCACAAACCCACAATCACACAAGAATTAAGATTAATACACAGCTGGCCACGCTGAAAAAACCAAACTGTACAGTCAAGAGTCATTAATGCCTTCACGCATCCCTGAGTGCACCACAAGCATTGAGCCCCCTGCCTGCAGAGACACAGTGAAGGTCAAGGGTCATAAATTTTCTGAATGTTGTCTTCACAGACAGTTAAATGCGGCCTGCTGTCCTTCATGCTCATTGGGCTGATTCAGGAAGAGAATATTGTGGCTGGACTCTCTTTAGCTTTCGATTTCAGAGAAACGAGCCATGCAACCCCACACAGTTTATTCAAGTTCAGGAGATTACTGTCAGATAAAAATGACACATGTATTTGTCATTTGTCAACACATTTGTCATGTTATTATGGACTTCTTTGACAGGAGGCAGTTTTATGATGCGTGTTAGATGGTGTATCCACAAACATTTGATGCATACAAAACTACTGTTCATGGGTAACAGATAGATTTACATCAACATTCTTTAGGAAATGTCACTGTCAGGGCTTGTAAACAAAGCACAAAAACTTAAATGTCTAATGACATTGAAAAATTTTCTCCCGTCACCAAATAGTATTAACCACCCTGACAAACATAAAAGTTTCAAATAATCAACAAGAACATAAAACATTTTTTTTAAATGAGCGAATTACTAAAGCATTTTACAAACTAAAACACAGGAACGGAACACTTTGTTCCTGTTCGCAAAGTTGTAATAACAAAAAGAAAGCTTCATACTCTCATACTTCATAATCTCATACTGGCGGTGCAAGATTTTGCACATGGTAGTTTCTGTGCTCCTATATGCCACATGTTGCATTAATTGCGAGAGTTGCTCAACACCTCGGCCAGCTGTTCCTTAAAACTGTTGGTATTGATTTCAATCGGTACAAGGCATGGGCATTTTAGGGGAAATTTGAAGTACACTAGTTGGGCCAATCAAGGTCGATTAGTCGTGAGATCAGCACAATGTCATCAATAATGAAATGAAAAATAATTTATCTCCAAGAGGAAATTGTAAAATGTGTGAGATGTTGTATGATGTTCATTTTATTTTTAACATTGTGTGGGATTTAGTGTCCTTTAATGTACAGTCGGTAGATGAGAAAGTTGGTTAGGGAAACATTGGGAGTGAACCTGGACTGGCTTCGTTTAAAGGGGTGGCTGCTATGCCAGCTAAAAACACAGCGCTCACGGAAGCTACAGCAAAACCAGTTATTTTTCATCATCTTTCTAATTGCTGTTTTTGCTCCTGTAAGTACAAGAATTCTGTGACGGTTTAGTAACTGTGCTGCTCTGGTCTGTTACCTCCTTTGTCTCTATGCCACTATGTTAATACAAACCAGCTATCAGACCAGCTGACGTGCCTTTCGTCCATCTCTTTCCTCCCCTCTAGCTTGACCTAAAAGAGGCCACGCTGTTCTATTAACACAGCACTGTAAACAGCACTATATCTCTGCGCATGGAGGCATAACTCTTGTCCTTATAAAAACAACTGACTTTTTTAAAAAGCCATTGACTTTGTGCGCCGTCATGCATTTCCCTAATCAATATTAATGTCACAACATAAATACTTTAAGGTAGAGGATTGATCTCTTGTTGAGATAATGCCAAATTAAGATTTTCTGCGGAAAACGTTGTTACTGGAAAGCCAATGATACAAATTTTGGGTGTACAAATAAGGAGTGATTTTTGGTAGGTGTTCTCTTGTAGAATTTTTTTCACTTTTGCACTAAACATTTACACAAATTGAATTAAAATAACAGACTTTATTATTCACAGAACATAATGTGTTGCAAAATGGTTCATCTTAACTGATACAAAAATTAAGATGAGTGAAAATCTAAAATAATTTGATTTCTATTGTACTTTTTCACATCATCATTATCCTATTTTCTTTATGTGTCACATAGCACTGTGGTAGGTTATATTGTTTTTTGTGATGTGTTTTAGGCAGCTTTGACAACTTTATTTCCACATTTTAATCCAGTCCTTCTCTCCCTTTTTCCCCCCTCTCTTCCTCTACCTCCCTGTCAGGTTTGGCACTGACATATAAAAACTAAAGAAATCAAGATTACAATAAAAATAATCAAAATATCAAGGGCAGCCATGTATATAACATGTCTCCCCTAGTAGAGCAAATCTGTCAAGCAAAATATGACACACAGATCATTGTTCTGTATGTTAGGATGCTGGACAGGATGGGGTTAAAAAAAAAGAATTAATAATATCTGCTCAACTTATGGAAATTTTGAGGTTTTCAATTCTCTGTTCTGAGCTGCATAGCTCTCCAAACAGAGAATACACCACTATCTACTGGAGATAGACCCTTTGGGGGGAAAAAAAACAAAACAAAAAAAAACAAAACAAAATAAAATCCCTTATAAATAACAGACAAAAATACATATCTAAATTGTTGGAGGATTTGCAGATTATTTTGCAAAACTGTCTCAAACTTATCCTCTTAGCACATTTAACACACTGCTTGATTTACTTAAAAAACAAAAAAGGAACTCATTCTGAGAGTGTAGTAGTTATGTACCTTTTGTGTCATTTTCTATGCAGCTTTTGATGCTGAGTCTAAGAGAAAAAAAATATCAAATGCCACGCTTAGTTCCAAAACAGACATTTATCTCTGTTTTTATGTTGTCTAAGTACAGATTATGCTTTTAAACTCTCCTGCCAACAGACTTGCTGTGTCTCACAAAGTTTCCAGCTTTGTGAGGGAGAAATCTATCCTGCAGAAAAATGAGCGTTGTGCTGTAACTCCAGCCTGCGGGGCACAGAATGGTGAAACAACACATTAACTTGTCAGCGTGGATGTAGTAATTTACTTTCCCTTATTACTGGATTAAAAGTATTGTTTTGAAGTTGTGCTGCACCTGCTAATGTTTGTATCCAGTCTTATATTGTGTGTGTGAACTCAGTTGTGCAGTTATTCCATGTACTTTTTTTTTTTTTTTTAATGCGTACTGTGTATTCATGTAGTAATGATCTATGCATGGATATGCACTCATGCATAGACTTGGTTGATTTTTTTTTCACTTTAGTGCACTCTTCCAACTATATATATGATTGATAGCATACTTATACATAAAGAGAGAAAAGAAAATGTATTTTGATCCATTATGCAAGTGTAATGAAACTATCTCCACAGGCTTTGCATATGGTTTTTTCTGACTTCTCCAAAGGAAAAAAAAAATGTAAGCACAGCAAAAATGAGTTCATTTTGGATACTCGCAAAATCTCTGCAATATCTCAAAGCATCCCAGGCAATATTTCCCCAAAAGCACAAAACACATAGCTTTGAGTACAATTCAGCTCCAGACAAGGTAAAGAAAAATAATGAGGTCTGTTTTTGCCTTAAATTGGGAAGTGCATGTGGATATTTGACCTTGAAAAATAGAGTAGACTTTAACTACAATCTGCATAAGTGGAGCACAGTGTGGAGATATGGTCAGTGTGGCTACACATATTGTGGTATATGGTGTTGCTGACACAACACAGAAAGGTAATGATGATGTATCTTCTATGCTTTGTAATGTATGCAGGACACCCACTCATAAGATTATAATATGTATAAAAAAGCACATACAGGACTGTCTCAGAAAATTAGAATAGTGTGAAAAAGTTCTTTATTTCCTGTAATGCAATTAAAAAACAT
>JBAGKP010000027.1:13030719-13044764 GCA_037177255.1 Melanotaenia maccullochi
ACCAGTTGTTGCATGACTTGGTTACAGGAGACAGACAGAGTGGAGGTGGAGGCAGAGGAGGTTTCAGGAAGTCCTGATGTATTGTTATTGATGTATTGTGTATTGATGTCATCGCATCTATTTAAATGTATTTTAAATTCATAATAGAAAATGTTAGAAGCTCTTATTATCAGATTATATTACACAAATCCAGCAATATTTATTTTTCTTTTCAAATGGGACTAACTTGAATCTAACTGGAGTATTTACAGGAAGCCTCAGGAAGTGGAGACAGAGTGTAATGCAGCATATATAGATAAAAGGTGTATGATTAGCCAGTCACAGAATTTGTAATGGAATAACAACAGGATTGAATAGCTTTGAGCACAGAAAATGCAGGTGCAGCACAACCCTTAGGAGAGCATTCAGTTTCTACTGCTGAAAATTAACAAATTACCACATGACCAAAACCTCTGAGAACAATTCAGAGACCCCCATCTCCCTCAGGCTGAAAGTGATTATCAGGTCTGCAACCACAGCTTCAAAGAAGACAATGAAGAAAACAATGTGAAAGACAAACAACCTTGATGCTATTGTACTCCACCAGAATTATATCATGCCAAGTTAAATTTGGAAAGCACATACAGCTGTCAATTTAACTTTTGGACTTATTAAAACTGACTGGATTGCAGTATTTACCGTGTTTTATTCGCATATTTATTTTACTGATCCTTTTTTTTCTAAAATTATTTTACCACCTTTGTTTCAAACAAACAAGCCATCTGGATTCATTTTCATGGTATCATAGGTTAACAATTGCAATCAACACCTGGACTCAAAAATGTCAGCAGGTATGCTAAAGTAAATGTTTTTACAAAACACTGGATTGCAAAAAAAAAGAAAGAAAAAAATAAGAAATTTAATTATGGCTGCATTTTGCAAAGAGAATTTAGAAAAGAATAGATCAAACTAAAATTTCTTATAAACCTTTTCTGCAGGTCCCAGAAGAAAGCACAGGTAAAGGATACCTGCCAGACACTGCTGTCTATCACACATCCGAAGGTGTCAGTGGGGTAGCTGCAGGGTCCTCAGCAGTGTTGTGCATGTTAATGCTTCTCCTGAGCTACTTCAAAATTTGGTTAATTTAGTTTAAAATGAATGGTTCATGCTTGTAGTTCACCATTTCTAATTTGAACTACTTCCTAGTTAGTTCATTTCAGTTGTATTAACCCTCTAAGCACTGGTGCTTGTTGTAAAATTGCAACAACCACCAGACTTGTGTCCCGAAAGAGAGCATAAATCTCTTACCACTTTACACCACTAGATGACAGATGTAAACCAGTCGTCTACAATCTGCTGCTGCTGCACCAAAACAACTGAGTGGAAACGCTAATATATAAAGTATTTGATAGAGAGACATATAGAAAGACAGTACCAGTCAAAAGGACACACTTTCCATTAAATATAATAGGTAAATGTGTCCTCAGGATATGGTTTCTGGTTTTGCAGATGATGTGATTCTATTGGCTTCATCAGGCTTTCATTTCCAATACTCACTAGAATGATTCACAACCGATTATGAAGCTTTTGTTGGGATGAGACACCTTTGCACCCAAGACCATAGTCCTCAGCTGGATAGGGGAGTGTCACTCTATACTTGTTGCTAATATGAAGATATTTTTCTCACATCTGCATCTTCACCTCCATCCCCTTTGCTCTGTCCTCAGTCTCCTCTCTCTAGACCTGCTTAAAAATAACTATTCAATTACATGTACACTAAATTTCATTAAATCTATCATCGTGTTAGATTGTAAGTAAATCAGTTTAATAATCAGTCACACTGCAGTTCTACCTTGTAAAAATGCTGTGTTTATAAATATGGATCTTAAGAAATGATTTAATTTTAGTGATGTTAGCTGTCTTGAGTTTTTCATAGTTGTTTTAGTAATGAGTTGTTTAGATTAGTCCAATATTTTATGATATTGTTTATATGTGCAAGAATTTTTTTTAAGAGCCCTGTCTTAACACCTTTTTTCATAGCAGCTAGTTTGGGAGTGAAGTGAGCCACTCAAATCCACTCCACCTCCTTCTTCTGAGGCATGAGCTTCTTTTACAATTGGTGCAATAGCTTAATGTAGTCATGCAAATGTAATTTTGAAGACATATTACACTTCAAAGTTTGAAGCACATATTATCATTATGAAAGAATGAGTGGAGAGCCTTAGAATTCAAATTACCACACACCAAAGTGATAGAAGAATACTTGATCGGCAATTTGTTTGCAAGTACTTACAAGCCAGAGTTTGGCCAGAAAAAGTTGGGCCACAGACAGTTGGGGGGGAGTACATCTCCAATAATAAAGTTGGATTTTTATCATGATCTGCAGTTTGAATTAAAAAAGGAGATAAAGAAGCTGGGTATTTCCACTCTGGCCTATATGAGACATTTATATTCCTCTTTTCTTGCTCTCTTCTCAGTGGGTAGGAAACAGCTCTTAGTAACATTAACATGGTTGATTTATCAATTCACCATCAAACCTTCAAATTTAAAAAAAAAAAAAAAAAAAAGTTGCTCTTGGTGGGAAATCAGCATGAGCTTATCAGAGTCAAAGCAGCATAAATATAGCTGAGAGCACAGAATGGAACACAGTTTGTTAAATGAGGAGTAATACAGAATGGAAGGAGCAAAGCAATAGGCCTCTGAGTGCAGCTAGTTAACTCAAAATACATCAATGGGCCCTCCTCTTGACTCAGCCGGTAAATTAAGGGGTTGGGCCCATTTTCTTCAGTGGGAGCCTTAACAGGAATTCTCTCATGCGTAGAACTAAGTTGCCTGATGGGTTTTTTCAGCCTCAAACTGTCAAGGCATGTGGCAAGAAAAGCAACCTTTTTCTATGCAATGTAAATTGAACACAAAGGGTACATGTGACCAGACATGATTCTTACTGTCAAAAAAAAACAGAGTGTGTGCTATTGGATGTTTCTGGGTGAGCTGATGGGAAATTGTCCAGAAGGTAAGAGAGAGATTTTCTTTTAATGCACAGGTATGTAGAGCTCATCTATTATCAATTCTGGGACAAGAGGAGATGAGAAAATGGATAAAAATATTTTAAGCCAATAAAAAAAAAAAAAAAAAAAAAAACTTTACACAATCAGAGACTGTAATTTATTTAGTCGGAACAAGACAAAGCCTGTTTTACCAAACAGAACTATAATATCAGACTGTAAAAGTTAAACACCATATGTTTAAGTAACCTTCCACTGCTCTAAAAATGTAATCATAAGGAGAAAAAAAAATTTAATCTGATTGTGTTTCTCTTATGATTTCTAGCGGCAGCAGATTTATCCAACAGCTGGGAACCACAGAATGAAACCTGCAAGGGCTCATTTGTGTTGAATATCAATTCAATGCTCAAATGCATTTCTGAAAGTAGAGGCAATTAACAGGCTAATTATCAGGACCGTGGAGAACATTCTAATCAGGGGAAAGAGCTTAAGTGAAATAGTGTTGTCGACACTCAGAGTGGTGAGCACGAAATGTCTTTGACGGGTGCAACCCGGACTTGACCTTTGTCGAAAACTTGTAAAAGTGATTAAGTAACTTTGGAAATACAATGAGTCCTGCATATACAGCATCCAAAGTAGAGGTCATGAGGGGAAGTGGCACCAATTCCCCACATTCTAAAATTAATTTATAGTGTAATATTCGGCATAGAAAGATTTGGACAGACACCTCACACCCTCTTTTTTTTTTTAATCTTTTTTATATTGCTTAGCTCCTTGTTTTAAATGGTAAAAAATATATTTATGCTCACTCATATTAACTATATTTTGTATGTATAGTATTTTTATGTCTCACTTTGTTACGTAATGGACTCCAGGAACACAGAGGAAGGTTAACAGGTTTATTGAGGAACAGAGAGATGGATCATAAACATACTGTTACCAGTGCTGTGGCGAGGGATCTAGCAAGGGAGTGAGTCCAGGGTACGTGGTTTAAGGTCCGACAAGGAGTGACTGAACTGGTGGAGTATATAAGGGCTAGTGAGACAATGGGGAACAGGTGTGACAGGTTGACTTGATTACTGATGAGGATCTGGAACTGGTGTGGAGGATCAGGGAAGTGAGGGAATGGAGGAGTGGCAGGACAGGGGAGTGCTGGAGTGACAGGACGGATTGTAACACACTTACAGTTTTAACACCAATTTATACATAGTGTATTATTAGGCGTACATCTATTTGCTCCGCACCCATTGTTATTATTATTATTATTATTATTATTATTATTATTATTATTCAGTGAACCAAAATACCAAGTAAAATTCCTCAAGTACTACTACTGATAAATCTTCAGAAAAAGTGATGAAAATATTTTGTAGAAAATTAAGAGAAAGCAACATAGAGAAGAGAGCTGGGATTGGAGAGAACTTGACTATCAGGTAAGACTTTAGGATCTTTTACCAAAGTTTTGAAGAATGGAATGTTTTCACCTTTATAACATTAAAAATGGCCATCTTGCTTTGTATGTCACTTGCCAACAGGCATACTAGGCAAATAATTGGGGTCCACAGCTAAAAGGACTCCCCCCTGAGGGCAAACCAGCTTTGAGTCACTACATAGCAGCAACAATGTGGAGTTTGTAGCAAGAGTGCAGCCCAGAATTCCCTTAAAGGAGACCCACCCACACCTCCTCCTTTAACCACAATGTAGCTTTATACAAATAAATTATAAAACATCATCAGGTGATAATCAAACTACCACTTAAATTGTCCACTTCAAAATACAGTCCTGATAAATCTGCTTGTTTGTCCAAATGAAACCTAACTAATTATAATGGTTAAAGTTACCAAAAGCAGTGATTTATTGGTGCATTTTGAGCTGGATCCTTGATATATTTTCTAACATTTCAAGTTATTTCTCTGTTTGATGTCTACATAGAAAGCAAGATTCTGGCTCAAAATAGCGACACCCACATCTCTTATTAACTGTGTTGATTTCTTTTGATCTACCAGATGATTCAGGGGCAAGGTGAAAAGTTGAGCTTGGGGTGGAGACTGCATCTATTAAGACGTTAATGAAAACACTTGACCATGTCTAGAAGAGCAACAGGACTAAGCACAAACAAAATAAACCAGACCTGAAGGGAAAATTATAATTCTCACTTCCCAGCTTTAGTTCCAGTCTGAAGCCATAGAATATGTATAAAAGTCTAATGTAAATTCATCTCATGGGAACAAATAATGAATTATTATTACTATTATATATTCAAACTCTAAAGTTATGCAGTTATGTAACCTTACATCTTGTCCATAGCATAGTTATATTAGAAGTAACTGCAGGATAAATATACGAGCCTCTTGGCAGTAGCCTATTGCATTTAGCTGTAAATTAAATTAAGTCTGATGGACGTGACTGTGTTTTGTCCATAATTTACCTTCTCTCATTTTCATAGCAGCCATCAGCCCTGGAGAAATAGTTAAACATGAGCATCAGCTTGATGCAATGTTCTCTCTGTTCATTTTCCTTTGCAAACATGAGTAGCCCGCTATCAGATGTCAACATCCATCTCTTCATTATGACATTACAAATCTTGAGTGAGTCACTCCCTGCATTTCCTTGGGATTACATTCACTGTTCAAACACAATGCACAGCATTCAATCTGTTGGACAACTAAAACACGGTAGTCGTTTTCTCATAATCAAAAATGAACCAAATAAGTGGAAAAAAAAGCATCAGAGGATGATTTAAAGGTAATGTACACTGAAAAAATGCATTATTAGTCAAAAGTAGTGTAAAAGTGTAGTGTACTAGCAGAACAACACCTATATTTAAGAGTGACAAGGACCCCTACAGGCTAGTGTAATAAAAAAAGTCCATAAAGGAAGGGAACAAAAGTAACACCTTTCCTTTCTTGGCATGAATGACATTTCACCACAAGCATACTTGAGAGCTGAATATTGAACGATGCACTATGAAATCACAAGTTAAATGATACTGCATTACCCATTGTGCTGTTACATAAGATGTCATTTTAAATTTCAAAAACATTCAGCCAACACCCCCAATTCCAGAAAAGTTGGGACGTTCTTTTTATCTGAAAATAAACTAAAGATATTTTAAAACTAAAATACCCAGACGTCTTCAAACTGTTCTGAAAAGAAGAGATGCTACACCATGGTGAACATGCACCTAAGTATTTTGTGACCTGTAGCAAGCATCATTTGACATAAGTTCATTGTGTGCATAAAATTAAGTTTGTATTAAGACTGGTTTTACTATTGGATATCTACGTCTAATTTTTCAATTCTTTGAGTACTACCAATGCAATCTACAACTGACTGTCACGAGTTGTAGGTTGAAGGGGTGGTGGAGAATTATAACAGGTTTTCCACGTAAAAGGCTCAAGCTTGTGGTCTGGTGTTGAACTGCCATCACTAGATTTTTGCTTAACATATTTTTTAGTCTCTGTTTTTAAAGTTTTAGCAACCCCTAACCCTAAAGTACGGTTTGCTATCCACTGGTTATAAATATATGTTTTGCATTCAAACACATGCTCTTCCATTTTTAAAGTCCCTTTTTGAGTTTAAGGGCGCATTTGTACTGGCAACATTTGGTATGCTTTTAACTAACCCTGGTCCAGCAAAGGCAAGAAGGGATGCAGTGTGGGTCGTAGCACAACATGCTGGATAGACCACGTTCTCTCTTTGTGAAAATCTTTTTGTGATAACAGGGTTTAAATACCAAAGTAAAAACAGAAACCTCCAGACTATTAAGTTATTGTTACTCTGCTTTTAACTTGCAGGGAACAAACCATTTTCCGTCCTGACCAATTGATGAGGCAGATTGTCTTCTTTCATATTGGTCAGCAGTCATTTCGATAATATCGACCATAGTAAGCAATGGTTTGTGGTTTGGTCTGCATGAGTGCACTTATGAAGGCAAACCAAAGAAAGGTGTTAAATTCTTTTAGAATTTCCCATCAATCAAACCGATTCCCCTGGACGATCCTTGTCTGAATCCCTCCTTATATACTGAAGGTTGTTACGTCTTCCGCAAGAAGCAAGAACTTTGTTCGTGTTCTCAAGGCCACAAGAACAAAATGATGTAATTTTGTTCCCATGGACGTGACTGTGTGGCTTGTTCTGGATGCCTCAACCAACCAAACATTTTACTCGTTAGGCTCTGAGAAGTATTGAGATTGGTCAGACATTTGAAGTGGGCATTATGCGTGGAAAAATAGATCATTTTAATGAACAACTAATTAGGTGGTGAGAAAGTATAATGTACAATGTCTATGTAGTGTTTAGACACAGACACCCCCACATGTACAAAACAACCCTGCCACTGACAAAGTTTCTCATTAAATTTGAGATTACAGAGTCAAATGTTCATTGCACATAAAAACACGGACATGCCTTAATGCAGTAATCCCCGCTCCGTTGAGGGGAAAGTTAGTATAAAATGACCAAACAAATACAATTTTTATTTTCTTGTTCTTGAAGCCTTGAGAACAAGACCAAAGTTCTTGCTTCCTTTCATGTATGTAACAAGCTTGTAGGACCTAAAATGAAATCTACTGGACAATCCTTGAAAAGTCAATGCAATTTTATGCATTTGAATGCAATGCTAAAGGATCCTGACTTAAGGACTGGAACATATCTTTTCAAAGTGGTTGTATACAGCTCCCCCAGACACAAGCCTGTTTTAGTTTTCCACTGCAACATGGGGGTAAAAGTCAAAGTTAGTTACTGGTTTTTGCTCTGACATACTCTGCATGGTTATCTTTTTGAAGGACTACAAGTCTGTCCATTTGTGTTGAAAAATTACCCCAAATCCTTCAGTCTGCAGACACTAACGGCTACAGAAAGGTAGAGTAAAAAATAGCTTGTTAAAGTCCATTTTAAAGCTGGAAATTAAATTACAGACCATGTTCTATTCAACTTCCATGTTTTAGAATAGAACAGATTACACTGCCGGTTGCTGTGGTTGGTCCTTTGAGTGTGTGTGTGTGTGTTTGCGGTTGTATTTCCCATCATGCTTTGTGGCACATCTGCTTTTGTGTTGCACTATAAGTGAAATGTATGTGTGATTCCCTGTGTGGGTCAATAATTGGATTTTGCGTGACTACTCAAATCTAGTGTCATTATTGATCTATCCCAGTGCAAGACACAGTAGAGAGTCTAAGAATAGATAGCGTTTTCTGTACATATTATGAAGCCCCTTTTGATGCAAATGTACTAGTTGTATTATCAATAAATAGAACTTTTTTGACTTGACTTTACAAAACTTTAATTTTTACTGAAGTTCAATAAGAAAAGCCAGTCTTAGCAGATACAGAATGTCAATAACTTTTTAAGGGAGGTACTGCAGAATAGCCTTCCACCAAATATGAGTTATGGTCACAGTTTTTTCTTCTGCCCTGAGTTAGTTTTAATGGCACAAAAAAGTATTTTGGCACAACATCATGAACACACACTGACATTAGCCTAGTTTAACTCAAAGCTGACCTTGAATACTGCATAAAGGCAGCATGGGCATGCATGACACACATTATGCAAATTTCATTAACATTTATCTTGTTCATCTCGCCATATTGGGAAATTATTAAGTATATTTTTGCATTTGTAATTTGTGATAACAGTACTGATAGTTAATCCCAAAATGTATTGGTGTAAGCATGTCCCCTTTTAATGTCATCACGAGCCAGTTTAATCTCTACTGTCATTTTGATCTTTGAAACAGCCTTTCATTATAAATACATTTCATAACACTAACAAGCTACAGGGCTCTTTTTTCCCCTTCATCTGGCAGATTCAGGCTTCATCTCCCTAAAAATTCTTCAGATAATTAAGCACTAGGGACACAATTAACTAGACAGGTATGTGTGCCTTTTGGTTAATTGACTGATTTAAAGAGGGTAAGTATACAGCATCTTATCTGCTTGGCTACTCATACTTACTGGCAGGATATCCACAAGGGAACATCATTTGTCTTTTGATGGTACATACATTGACCTGTTGTAGTGCATGGAAGTAAACAGGAGTTATACATGCTGAGTAATACACTCAAACACAATTATCCCCTTTTATGACAAATTTGCTGCTAGCTGGGAGACTATTTGGTCTCAGCTAGCAGCATAGAAAGTATTTTTGCAATGCAAATGTAGTATTCCATTTGGGCACAATTTTTCAAATCAATATCTAACCAAACATATGTTTGAGGTTTGGCTTAAATCAGCTTCTGTCAATTATAATAACCAACACTTTTTATACATTTTTAAGGTGTTGGCTTATATTATGTATTTCAGTGCACACACACTTTACCTAAAGTTTAGTTGGTTTTATTTCAGACTTGGGAAACAGGATTATTTTTTGCCAGAATGTCTGTATTTGCTCAAAGTCTTTATATTCGATGTAGAGAAAACAAGTCTCCCTTAGCAGAGGCAGACTTTGGATCATTATTTACCACATGTCACTGATTATTCTGTAATGCCTACATGGACAGAGTCCTGAGTGTTTTGTTTTTTTTTTTTTTGTTCTGAATATTGAATCACATTTCAGTGGCATTCCTGTGATAAAGTACTTTCCCCTCTGTGGGATCGATTAAGTAATGCTGCTACCTCTAATACATTATAAATGCCTGCCTTTTCCATATGTTACTGCTAGACACAAGACATGGTTTTAAATAGATTGTAATCCAGTGCAGTGACTATGTGTACACATAAAGTAGGACTTGTTTCCAAATCTCTAATGGTGTTAAATAAGGTAAGACTGAGAAAAAGCCACCCAACTGATATTTCTGATGTCTAAAGCCTGGCAGTTGCATTTTAATTCAGCTCAACAGGCTTTCTGAATTTTTTCCTAATTCTTGCTAATATTGATTGCAAATTTTTAATAAGCCCTGATAAGATCCCTGTAAACAAACACAGTTTTCAGTGGTGAAAATACAATTACGGGTCTATCGTGGAGCCTTATTTTCTGTTTGTTTCTATCTTCAAATCCCCAAGTCATTAAAAGACTGCAGGGAGAAGGAAAAGATGTACTTTGTTTGACTAAAGTCGCTATCAGGGCTGCATATGAATAAGTCTCTTTCTATCCAGATCAGCATGCCACTTGAATGCCCCCACTGCAGTCTCATCAGCATTCAGATAAAGTGAGTCAGACACTTCCTGCTGTAGAAAACTGTCTGTAATACTTAATGTCATTAAGGAACCCAGATCGGACACTGAGTGAATGTTTGCACAATGAGATATTGTTTCTGTTTTTTTTTTTTTTTTTTTATCTCATTATGTTTGTGTCCCCATACGTATCAATATGGAGGTTTGAGCCAGGCTACAATTTAGAAAAAGCTACGATAATATTGTATATACAGTTAGCTGTAGCTATCGCTTTGCACAGCGTTTGCAGCTAGAATATTAATTTGAGGAGAAGAAGTATTGCTTGTACATTGTGATACAAGCTACCCACTGTGAAGCGTTCCCATTCTGCATTTGAGTAAAAATAGCAGACCTGTGCATGCCTTATAATTAATTGCATGCTTATTAGGACACTTGTACAGTTACACACTTGACTACCCAGAAGTTTGAACCCTATTCAATTAAGTTTATATCCTGCCGCTTCCAATCCTAGACAGGAATGGTGTTATATACACAAGCTCTCCGGGAGTTGATTTAACTTGGAAGAATTCCTTATGAGCTTTGAAGAGTTTGTGATTTTTGCTAGCTACTTTCACATTTCATCTACCACTGAAGATGAAGAAAGCCTTGCATCTTCCCTGCCCTATTAAATTTTATGTTTTTTTATGTACTTCGGCTTTTTTGCCAACATCCTCAGGATGAAATGGATTGTGCCATTGGATTAATTCTGCAGTTCCTCTTGGGGTCTTTTCTAAGATTTGGTGACAGTGTTTTCCATAAAGTTATTTAAAAAAAAAAGAAAGTACCATTTAATATAATGCTGCTTAGATATTTCAGCTTTTGGTCATGGACACTAATAATTTTTTTTTAAATGAATGAAAACTTTATATAATCTTGAAATAAGAGATTTAAAACAACAGCAATATGAACATAGTATGATATATGATTTATCCCCATTTCAATGAAAATAATACAAAAAGAGGAATTTTCTAAATTTAAATAACCAAGTAATTAAATATTAAATACTATGAAGTCAACCTTTTCTCTTTTTTCCATTTTTTCCATTTATGGTGTGTATGCTTAAAAAAAAAAAAAAAAAAAAAAACACTAACCAAATAAATAAAATAAAAACACACAAAAAAGGGGGAAAAATGTACTTTGTATCCTGATTGAAAGAAGATTGTGTGACATTTCTCTCTAACATATTTCAATCTAATCTAAAACATAAATGCAGGGTGAGAATTGAAAGAAAATTAGATACCTGTTTGATTTACATATAGATGTGATCTTGTAATGTAAAATACTGGTCAAGCAAAATGAATGCTGTTTACAGCTGCTCATTAAATAGTATTTCAAGTTAAATTTAAATCCACTACCATTGCAAAAGCATGTAAATACAAAGTGTGCTTGAACCTGTGGCACGTCATAATTATTTGTCTATTTTGAACTCAATGTTTCCCCTTGAAAAGTAGCTCTCAAGCAGCTGTTATCCAGAAATGCATCACATCTTTGGAGCTCTTCAATCTGGGCAGCTGGCCCACCACAACAGTGGCAGTACTTGTGAAGATTGCAAATGATTTGAAAATGAAAACCAATTCCAAGAAGCCTTCTGTTTTCAATAGTGAGATCTGAATGCTACAATTCGTACATTTGAATACAGTATGATGCACAAATACACCAACCCGTTTGCTGGATTTGTGACTCATTTAGATTTTTTATATCCTTCTAAGAGAGAAATTTGGTTGGTTTAAATGACTAGCTATCTTACTTGGAGGAATATCGCAGGGCTCTAGTTTCAAACTTTCTAATCACCAGATTATTTTGACATTTTAGGAATTATGGATGCACAGTGTTTTAAGATATCACAGCCATGGCTACAGACAATCCTGTTGTCAGCCAAAACCGTCTGAAGCCTCCTCTATCTTGTCTCAAAAGGACACTTTGTGAAGGACATGAAGGGCTCCATAAGGGTGTTCTGCCAAACTAACTGGATCCCAATGGTGTCCGAAGCAAATTTAAAAGTAAGAAAGCAACCAAACAAATGAGACTGAGTCTTATCCTCCAATTATATTTACCATATTAATCGTTATACAGAGTTTATAAATGCTGTCTGTTTTAAAAGTAGATTAATAATGATCACAACATTAAACAGTTTAGTGCTACCATAATCTTTTTGCTATATTTAAGCTCTTGTCCGATGGGGTGTAGCCGACTTTGTTTTTTTTTATGTTAAAATATTTAGAGAATCTCAACCTTTTCATGTGTTTTTTTGGTGGAATATGTTAACAGATGTGACAAAGCACCATTTGTCAAAATTCAGCATCTCTCGCCAAGACAGGGCCAAATTTTGATTTTTAATATACCAGTGATAGCGAAAAGATAGCCTTTGTAGCTATGCCCAGTCTCTCTTAGGTTACGTTCACACTGCAGGCTGACGTGACCCAAATCCAAGGTTTTTGCCCCTATACGACCTGTATCTGATCTTCTAATAACAGTCTGAACGACACAGATCCAATTTTTTCAAATGCGACCCAGGTCACTAGGATATGTGGTCCTAAATCTGATACATATCTGATCTTTTACTATGCGACTTCATCAAACAATGCCATTGAAAATATGCTGCCTATTTTACGCTCTGCTGTTGCCATCCATCTTTACTTCTGCAAACACAAAGACATCACATGCACATTCATTGCCATGTCATTGTGTCTTCTACACATGCGGGACACTTGGTGTGCATAAGGTTCATAGAGGAGATCACATACAAGTCGCATTTAATTGGAAATGTGAAGGGACTCTCAAAAAATTTGGATTTCACAAATAAAATCTGAATTGAGCCTTATGCCCTGCAGTCTGAACGTAGCCTTACATTCCTGCTCAGTTTCTTTCCTCAGTCTACTGGTAGGCTATCATACTTTTTTCTCCCCCTCTTTTGTGTTTTCTTAGCAACCAGCTTAGAGGTGCATCACTGCTAACAGGTGAACTGGAATGTGCTGAGGCACACTTGCCTTGCTCTGTGTATGGATCAAATAAAAATGTCTTCTTATCACAGAAAGGGACACACATTTAATAGCAATCAAATTATGAGACTTTTATCGCCTAGTCCTCCTCTGAGCTGTTGAAGCCAAGAGTCAATGAGTCAGCTGCTATTCTTCATTCAAAGAGATGACTTTTGCTATAGGTTCATTGACAAACGTGAAGGTCAGCTCGCTGAAAGAGGACTTAATAGAATTTTCTCACTGTAGCCTTTAGGACATCTGAAGAATCTAAAGAACGGTGAAGCTTCCAGTGCTGCTCTGGAACTGTCTCACTGAGGGTACCTGGGTAGTGTTGACATTTTCAAACTGAGGCTCAAAAACACACTCGTTTTCAGCTTGGAAACAGTGATATAAAGTTAGAAATGTTCCACAAATAGTAAATGGTACACACTTTTTTGGTGTCTTTCTAACCATAAAAAAGCTTCTCAAATTACTTTACTCTGAGTTTGTCATTCATTCATCCACGCAGTGCTTTGATTTACAGCATTATGTGCTACAGTCATACACCAATGAGCTTATCAACATGTTGCCCAGTCAAATTGAACAGGTGCTGGGGATGAATCCACAGATTACCAGTGGGAAGATGATTAGCCCCAGCATTGTCTGAGTAAATTCAGAGATTTTAGCTTTTTTTTACTTATCTTTAAGGATGAAGAGGCAGCTTCAATGTTATTTAGGTGGACTTAGGCCTGGAAGACCCAGGTTCAGGTCCCCACAGCTGTGTGTCATGTGCTGTAATATGGTAGCCCACTGCTCATTGTGTAACTAGGATGGGATAAATGCAAATAAAAAATTCCCCAATGGGGATTAATAAAGTATTATTATTATTATTATTATTATTATTATTATTATTATTATTATTATATTATATTATATTATATTATATTATTATT
>JBAGKP010000027.1:13062198-13081706 GCA_037177255.1 Melanotaenia maccullochi
TCCAGACCTCCATCAGTCTTATCTCCCTTTAACTTTAACTTCATTCCTGACCCCACATCCCTAACATTGTTCTGCTGGATCTAAGTTTTTCCTGCAGTCCTCCTTGCACTTCTTAATCTTTGTTTTGTGTTGTTTTTGTTTGTCTTTGTTTTCTTTTTCCATCCCTGCACGTTTTTTTTATTTTTATGTTACCCGCTTTTTCATGTCACTGGTAATCAAGGGTTTCTTATTGGGGAAGCATCTCTCTGTTCTTGTTGGGGTAATGCTGTCCACACATAAGTAATATAACCTGTCACACCCTCAGTCATGCCATTGAAATCCTCTTCATATAATTCACAGTGGACTTTCCAGTCTGTGGCCTCAAAGCATCCTGCCAGAGCATCTTCCGCTTCATTAAACCAGGTTTAAATAGTCAATAGCTTCATTAAAGTCATTTCATTAGGTTTTAATAGTAGAATGTGATGACTGGTTGTTGCTGAACGATGGGCTTATAGGTGGACGTGAGAAGAACCAGATCATGGACTGATCTTTCCAATGTAGGCAGGGTATGGATGCATGTGTAACATTTTATTAAATAAGTCCAACATCTTGTTTTCTCTGGTGGAGCAGCTGACAAACTGTTGGAATGTTGGTAATGTTGCAGGGAGGGAGATGCTAATGAAGTCTGAATTAAGATACTGTGTTTGTAGACTGTAAGAGACCTTGAGACCTTTCTAGCACCTTAAGCTTAACCATTTTGTTAGGTAGTAATCTCACATTACCCATCAGAATGGTTAGAAGAAACTCCTCCAGTTTTCTCTCCTGCCCTGCGTCCTCTTTGCATCCTCTTTGTGATTTGGTGTATTAGTAGAAATGAGACTCAAATGGGAATCTCTTGGTTTCGAAAGATTATCTTTGTATGCTGTGGCTGGTGAGGCTGGTTGAGTTTGGTATAGCTGGACTGCTAGTCTGTCTCCAAGCACTTTATTTTGACGCCAGTTTCTTTGATGAAGGTCTTGTCTACATTCCAGATAACTTTGCACTGTTATAGTCTGACCATGGGAGATTTTTTTTCTGCTGCAATTCTCCATACAGGCGATCCTGAGATTTGTGTCCACTCACATTATGCAAGTCAGCACATAATTCTCTATTTCAGCAGGGTGTTCATCTTGGAAATTCCTCATCTTTGACTCTTTGTCCAATCAGGTGATGTATGGGATCAATTCAAAGTGCTGTTAACACACCATTACAATGGGAAACTGTTACAGAAATTCAGCCTTGTTTTCTTTTGTTCTACAAGCAAATTATACCATAAACAAACAACCTGAACGTTTTTTTTTTTTTTAAAGGGCAGAAATAAAGAAGCAAAAACCACTTATGTGGACAAATTCAGAGCAGACCTCATATACTCTAAAAAGGGGGGCATTATATAACAACATATTTCAGCTCTTCACAGTAGAAACGCCATACAATTAAATCCTGAGTGTTGAGCAGCAGTATCAAACTTATACAAAGAAAATTGAGCGCAAGCAAAAGCTTTTCTCCAAAATAAATTATTAAAAAAAAACGTCAACTTTTTATGTTCAGCACAAATGGATGGTTTGGCATGTGAGCCGCTATGTTCAGTGAGTGGGCCAGCATTGTTCATTCATGATAAATGTGTATTACACGCATGAGCTGCTCTAAACCGATTAAACATGGGATGAAAATGCTTGTTGGCTCCAACAATACTGCTTTCCCAGTAAAAAGCAGGCTAAAGTCCTGACAAACTGGTCTTAGCATGTGTGGCATTTTGATGTTAAGGCTTCTGTTTGTTGCTCTTTTCGTTCCTGCCCATGAAAACACTCTTTCCAAATCAATAGTTGCTCCCATAGGCTGAAAGGTACATTTTCCATTTAAGGCAAATCTGTCTTTGTGCTGAAATTGCTGCAGGGCAAACTATGGGGTGGAAGAGAGACCTTAGCCAATACATCTTCTTCCTTCCCTCCCTATTCCTTTCCTTCGCACATATTGTATCATGTGCAGGCACACACACACATTTCCTGACATTTGTGATTACAGTGATTACCATGCAGTGAAATGAAGTCATATTTTTGTTCCCAAATAACAGATTGTCAAAGAAACAAATGAATCGGCTCCCACCAGCAAACCAAAACAGACATATTATTTTCAATTTTCAATTTATTTCCTCGTGAACGCTGCTGTCTTGTGGGGCTGCCACTCACCCAATTGTTTATTTTTTTTCTTAATATTGTTTTAGCAATCAAGCAGTGCGACATAACCACAGTCTTTCAGAGGGAGATTTTTTTTTTGTAGTTTTGCACAATGATTTCTTTAAATATTGTGTGTTTATAGAAAGTGCATAGCTGGTTTGTAAAAAAGCAAAATCACCCGTGGAGACTTGGGACTTCCCATGTTGTCTTGGTACAAGGCCTAGATTGAATCTTTCTTAAATTCATTAACAGGATGCTACAGAAGAGAATCTTGGCTTACTCCCTTATTTAAATGAGAGTTGTTTACTCCATCTCACTGTTTTATACTAACATCAATCAGCCATAATATCATGACCACTGACAGTTGAAGTGAAAATCATTTATTATCTTATTACAAAGCCACCTGGCAGTGGGTGGAATCCATTAGGCAGGAAGGAACATTCTGTCCTTGAAGTTGTTGTGTTTGAATCAGAAAAAAATGAGTTTTAATGTGAGTAATTTAAAAAAAAAAATTATAACCAGACAGCTGCATCTTATCTCCAAAAAGGCTGATATTGTAGGGTGTCCTCAGTCTGCAGAAGACAGAATGGAAAAGCTGGTGAACCTGAGACGGAGTCAGGGGCTGCCAAGGGCATTGATGCACTTGGGGAGCATTGTACAGTCCAATAAAAGAGCCAGTCTGGTTCCAAAGCCTTCAAATACTGGTTTTGATAAAAGATGTCAAAACACACAATGCTTCAGTTTGTTGAATAAGTGGCTGCGTAACTGCAGATCAGTCAAGGTGACCATCTGACTTGTGCCCATTTCAAAGAATGCCCACATCAGCCATCATAGCTGGATCACAGAGCCTGGTCTGACAATTCATCTTCTTGATGACATCATGTGGTCTGTGTTTGTTCTCGACTAGGGATGTCACAATTACTTGACTTCACAATTAATCACGGGATAAACCTTTTTTGTCACGAGGTTTATTTTTTTAGACTTTGTCTGAAATGACAGAATGCCCAAAACAAAACAAATGATGTATATCTCCACAACTACAAGGGCAGTATGTATGATGCTGGTCCCAAAACAAAGCAGAGGCATGTGAGATTATCACAGAAAAGTCAGATTTAAGATGCATTATTGTGTCAGAGTAAATTCACCTGAAACATAGTAGGAAAAGAGTATTCATCACTGTCTAAGAAAACACACTATTGACTAAAAAAATAACCTTTGAATCATAAGATTTGAGGAGTTTGTAAAAAAATATCTAATGAATAAAAATAGTTTGAAAAAAAAGTAAAAAAAAAAAATAGAAGCTAAAAAGTTAACCTGAGCAGTTTTACATTTGTTTTAACAGCAGTATGTCCAGATGGGACCACCCACACAATGGAAAAGTATGGCAGAGGAACAGTTACGCCCTCCAAAGAAATGGATTAACTAATCCTTGTTGGATCATTTTGGTTATAGAAGAACTGAGCAAGGTGCCATCGTGGAGGCCGGTTTGCCAGCTGTAGAACTTGCAATAAAACGCTGTAGTCAAAGGCGTGAATGCAATGAGTATGTTTCAACCTGCCTTCCGGTATAAGCTTTAATGAAATGAAATGAATGAAAAATACTTTATTAATCCCAAAGGGAAATTCAATGTCCTCTGGTATTGAAAAGAGATGGATGTTTCATCACCTGCAGGATAACCATGTGGCTAAATGGTAAATGATCATTAAATGATGTTAAATTTCAATGTGCAACGTCAGCTTGGACTTACAGCAGGGTGTGACGAGTTAAGCAGCGTTCACTGAATGTTACATCATACGGATGGAAAAACTGATCAAGCAGATAGTTTCAATGATCACATGTGATCAACCTGGCATTGATACATTTTCTTTTGTCATGTACAGTCTTGTTTCTTCTTTTATTTTGACTTTCCCAGTAGTATTTATGCTTTTAATAGCAGCTGGACATTTTTTCACTGCGTTTCGAAATTCTCCATTTAGGTTCAGAAGAAATGCTTGAATGCATTTTTATAATATAATTTATACAAAAAAGAAGCGGTCCTGTAGCCGTCTCCATCTGTTTTCTCCAAGATAAATCCAGTTATATGTAGTATTTATTTATTCTTTACAGAGCAGCGGGGATTTTGCTGGAAGGAGACTATTTTTTATTACTTTTCTTTGTTGCTTAATATTTTTTTATGTGGACATCAAAAAATAGATATAAATTTGACTTTTGAGTGTTCATGTCATTTTATACATTTATAGTATTGTGAACTGAATATGTGATTATTGTTATTATTTTTCTGACAATAATCATAGCAAGAAAATCCATAAAGGTGACATCAGGACTTTGGGGACCAGTCTGCATAATGGAAAGTAGGTATAGCTTTGATAATTTTTTTTTTTTTGCAGGGAAAACTTGTGTCTGTTCATTTATAATGATGTTAAATTGATAAGTATCTTTCTAAATGTTTTCACTGACCAAATACATCCAAAATAGATGTCAGTAGGATAATGTGCCCCTGGTAAATCTGCTTAAAAATAGCTATCAAACGCATTAACTTATTCTCCATATCTCAGTCCATTTGAGCATCTGTAATGCTGGACCAGAAAATATTTTTAGGGGGCCCACTTTAAATCAAACTGGATTCAAAGGCTCATTTATTGATGGCTTTCTACAGCCTACTTTTAAATTTCTAGTCCAGAACCATGGCTTTATAAGTCAAGACATTTTTTGTGAAAAACAGGACCTTCTCTTTATTAGCCAGTTACTGGTTGATATTTATGCATACCATTATTACAACCCAAATAACTTACATAACGAGATACAGACTTGGATAGTCACATACTTAATGAATGTCACCATATTTGAGAACTAGGCCTTCACAGATGTGATTTTAATGGTTTATCAGTAAATCAGAAAATACAACTTTTTCTTATGGATGAAAACAATCTAAAAATGATCATATAAGTATTAGAAAAATATTTCCCCCAGTCCTGGTACACAATAATCTATATTCAAAGAAAACTGACGGTTTCTGTAAATAAATGTGTGGAAAAAAAGAGAAAAGAATTTGCAGTCAGTTCTGGGAATTTCTCTATCAAGAAAAGCCTTGTTACAGAGACCTAATAAAATATCCATGAAACTGGTGGCACCAAGGCAAAACTATTCCTTTTGCAAGATGCAACGGAGAGCAAACAATTGATTTCATACTGAGACTTATCCTTTATTCATTGCATGGATAAGGGACTAGCAAACTACAGCCAACTTGTATGATCACAAAATCCTCCAACAAAGCAATATGAAAAACATGAACCATAACCATGGCCCACTCTGATAATGTCTTATCCAAAAGCTATTTCAGCACAAAGCAAGTGAAAATTCAATTCAGTTAAAACCCTTAGGGCTTGTGTCGATTGTTTTCTTTTAGCATTGTTATTTGTTTTTTTTTGTTTTTTTTTTTTTAACTTCTTTTCAGTTTTTCTTGTTTTGCGTCACACAATCAGGGAAAAAATGTATTAAAGATCTTTTTTTGTTGTTGTTGTTGTGGCTTTTTTATTTTCTTTTAGTTTCAGTATATCCTCAACAAGCTTTCCTGCAGTTTCATCAGCAGCACATTCTGCCTTGAGTAGATGTCAGAACTGGGAAAAGTATTGTCTTTCCAGTATTGGGCTCTTAGAGTTAAAGGATTGTATTGTTTTACTTCACTATATTACTGTATATAACAGCCTAAAACATAAAAAAAAAAGATTATTTTGCAGACAAGATATACAAAAGACTTTAAAACATGGTGCTTTAACATTTTCTCACTTTCTCAACAGTTTGTAAAACTACTAAAAAACTTCAATTTCCATGCTTTATCTCAAGTAAACAAGACAATGTGCTGATTGATGCTCATTTTGCATTTATTCAAATTTATCCAGACCAGATTCAGACTTTCACACTTTTTTGTTTGTGTTTCTATATTTCTTTCAGGCTTTAATGTGAAATTAGAATTAATAGAATTTTTGTCTACAGTCATGCATCGATAAAAATATTCCCTTAACAGTGTTTGTTTAGAAATACAAAAGCATAATAAACGATTAAAGGCCCAGTATGGGTGTACACCTCCATCACAAACTGGACTGGTCAAGCCAGCTGTTTTTCCTGAGGAGGCTCAGGGAAGTGAAAAGTGACATGTACATTTTTTTTTATCAGTTTGTTGTGGTGAGTGTTGTTTTATTTAGGGGTGTCTGCTGGGGTAACATTATGACCACGAGGGACAATAACCGGCTAGACAAGTTACAGTAATTAATAAATGTATGTCTGTGATGGGGACGAAGGTGGACTCTGTGGGAGCTGTGTTGGAGAGGATGTTGGCTCTACTGTAGGGCATCCGGAGCAACTACAATCATCCACTGCATGATACAATGACAGCTCAGCGGAGTAACCATAGCAACAGGCTCCTCTTGCTGTGCTGTAGAACCGAACAACTTTCTAAACTGTTTGGTTTGTGTTAATCCTGATTGGAATAGTAACCTGCTTTTGCAGGTTCCTACTTCTCATCAGAGTTGCTCTGTAAATTTATTAAAGATACCCTCTGTTTCTGACACTGACATGTTTTTTTCCAATTTTCAAAAACGAGGCAATAACACTACCAGGTTTTCAATTTTCTCTGATACTCGGACTGCTTGGTGTTCTTCAGCGTGCCTTCAACCACCTGTTGTAGAACAGCTTGTCCAATTAAAAGCGTCCTCAGTTTCAGTATCTAAACCAGCCACCATATCTGGTCTCCATAACTTCAAGCCAGTTACCCCTGACAACAGACACCATGGGATACTGAAGATACTAGCCTTTCTTAGTAGATGATGCAACCAGCGCAATCACACCCCGATGGTAAAGGTGGCACATGCCTGGGTTTTGTCCACTGCCTTCAATACTATATAACCCTTTTTTGTTGAGAGAAGAAGATGTAAAGACCACTAACTTTGTTGGATACGCCTCTGTTCAGTGGGGAGCTGTTTCCCTCCCGTGGTGTTTAGAAATAGGACAATGGTAAAAGTACTATGCTGTGTACAATGGTGGGTGATCTGCCTTGACTTTGTGACGAAGTATAGATCTTTCTGTGACGACAGCTGTGGTCTGCTGGAGACGAAGCGCCAGTGCCAGAGATGCCAACAGGATCAATAAACTAATTTACAGGTGTGGAACCGTGATTGCTCCAATCTTGGAGATGTTTGAATCAGTAATGAACAGGAAGTCAATGGCAAACTTTATCATCTCTTCCATGACAAGAGGTAGCAGAGCTCATCATTCACAAGGTTTCGTTTACCAGCAGAAGGCATCCACAGGTAACTCTCGTTCATGGAAAGATTTACGCTGAGTGGATAGCAACAGAGAGAGCCCTGGTCTTCATTATAATGTATATACCTGCACATCACTTGCAGACTGAGCCTCTGCATCTGTTTTATCCGTTCTATAAACATAGATTAGAGCTGTCACACATAATCCTCCTCCTTGGCTTTAAAGACATTTAGCCATGGGCCCTTGCTCAGCTTTAACCCTTTCATGCTGTATTTATCATATCTGATACATACAGTTTGAGACTTTTTGCATCACTTTATGATAAAAACGTGGTCCAAAATACTGTGGTACACAATACTTAGATTTTCCCCCCTGGTGGATATCTTTCGCACTACAATAGGCAAGTCAAGGCAGTTTATTTATATATCACATTTCAAATACAGGACATTTCAAAGTTCTTCACATAAAACATTAAAAGCATTACAGATGGTGAAAAAAACAGTAGTAATTAATTAGAAGTAATTAATTATTATATTAGTAATTAAGTAATTAATTAATAATAATTTTGACACATCACACATATGTTCTTTTTTTTAACATTTTGTCAAAAGGCCAAATAAGACTCCCCATTTTGTCTTGGCTTTAAAGTGTAAAAGCTGTCGTGTTAATAGCCATACACACCAACATCTCACAGGCAGCAGGTTACAACCTGGTGAGTGGGCAGTTTAGCTGCCACCAGAGGTAAGGTCAGAGGTTCAACGAGCTAGAACAGCAAACTACTCTAGGGTTTGTGTCAGGGGAGACATAAGCCAAGGGATCCAAGAAAAGGATTGTAAAGGCTGGCAGTAAATGTTTCATTTTCATTCATTGGGCACTCAGTGTTTGGATTTCTGTACTTATATATATTGTAAAAGTGTATGAAGCACAAATAAATTATCATTAGGCCAAAAAGTTTAATTCATTTCTTTGTCATAGGTTTGTTATCAATAACTGCTTTGCACTGCAGATTGCCATTATATTATTTTAGGATGAAATAGCATGGGCTTTCTCCCCGAAGTAAAGCTGTCAGCTAATGCAGCCTCTGTGCACCTAACAAGCTGTATGTTGGTGGAATCTGGACATCGGCCTTGTGTGTGAGTCATTGATCTTTCTGCCTTTAAAGTTGCTTATTTCTACTGAATGTGCCTCTTTCGTTCACACTTTTTTTTTCTGTATTCTGCTCCAGTAAGGTTCTCTGGCACATAATGTATTTGTCAGGCATGGCGGCCCCCAAGCTCAGTCAGGCTGAACTCCAGTCGTATGTCTCTCTTTCTTTACTTTATCAAAGGGACTAGTGGACTCTTAACACCAGGCATTAATCTTACGGCAAATATCTGTCTCCAAGCACCATTTTGTTTGCATGTTTTGTTTAGTCTGGCTTTGTTTGTTATCCGGAAAATGAGCCATTTTACAGCCATAAGTTTTAATAATTGCTCCCCTCGACTTTTCTCTAGTATTAGCTCATAAAAAGTGCAACTTTTCATGTTTTTGCCCACTTAAAAAAAAGATAAATATATATATATATATATACACATACATATATATATATATACATTCTAATTGTACCCTGAGTTGTAGGACTTTATAGATAACATTTAAATCAAATATAGCAGCACAAATACAAGTGTTCTCTGCTTTAAATATGAGTAAAAGTAAAATTGCATGAAACCTTCTGCTAGCTGATTTAAATCCTTTAAAGACCTCCAAACAGGAAGTACTGCTGTCGGCAGTGCTGTAAATCAGATGGATCCTGTTCACGCAGACGCATGCATGCAAAATGACAAACCGGATGCTTAATTGCCTCTGGCCACAGCATGCATGCTTCATGCTAATTTGTTGAATCCATCATTGAATCAGCCATTAGCTAGAAATACTCTGGGGTACTTTGGTTGATTTACTGTCTCTATATTGGATAAAATGTACTATTTTTCAGCATCTAAATGCCTCCATTAAAAGCTTTACACTTCCTTTGCACCATTGTCCTGATATATTAGAACTATGCATTGCACTGTTTTTGAACGGGAATATAATATCACACATGCTTTTTTATTGACATATGAAAAGACATTATTATGTAGTTCGACTCTGTAATTATTATCAAATATTTCCACCCTTTATATAAAGGGGTGCTCTAAGCTTAGCCTGTTTGCCTTGTAGAAAATGCTGTAGCCTGCAAACTGAAATATAATCTTATGATGAAATGATGTTGGCTATTGGCACGGTCATGTACATGAAGTAAAAAAGGTTCAGTTAGGAAATCTATTTGGCTTCAACATGGTAACATTATGCAGTATTAACTTGTTAAACAATTCACAGAATTATTGCTGAGAATTATTGCAGACAATTTATGAAACAGGACAAACATGACAAAAATGATCTGAAGTTCTTAATTGTGAAATGTGAGTATCTGTTGTGTGTATCCATCCATGCAACACTGACTATTCTGACATTTTTATTATAAAAAAAACTTTTTTGTTGTTGTTTTTTAAGGCTAAAAAGACTTTGGCATTCAGTCCACTTCCAGTCTATTGAAGATAAATTTTGACTAAGTGTCTTTCTGTTCTGTTCTTTCAGTGTTTGTCCCTTTATAAAGCAAAAATGTCATAAATATATAAATAAACACAAACTAAAGAAAAAACTGTCTTTAGGCAGAACTGATGTAAGTTTCCAGCTCCCTGGTTTGCAGGTTATGCACTGAGCTTCCCATGAATCACCACCAAGACGAACATTTTTCTGTAGTTTGTTAATTTGCATTTATGTTTCTGCATTTTCTAGCTTTACTGGATACTGAACACTCAGATCTAAAACTGCTGAACAGCTTTTTCCCCAGACCTTCAAGGCCTTCAGTCTCGAATGTTAAACTGGTCTTCAGGTCTTCTTATTAAGGTGTTAAACTGCAAAGAAAGTAAGGGAGCTGCAACCTCTCAAAAACCCATCCAAGATTATATGAAAAGGGAGATTCCCACACACTTTCTCCGCATTACAAAGTTATGGTGCGTTCGAGTTGTCTTGTAATTCTGAGCGGTAGATGACTTGGCATCATAACCAGGTGTCCTCTCAGTACTACAGCTTCCTCCTCTCTCCCTCTGGTTCATGCTGCTCATTGTCTGAGAGTGGATAACGCAATGCAAATCCAATGCGAACATATTCAAGGCTGAGATAGGGAAAAAATCCTGGATCACTTTGAAATTCTGGCCGGACGCATTTTTTACCTCTCAAAAAGACAACATGTCCAGGTAAAAGAGGACGTTTGGTCCCCTTAAGTAAAATATCTAGTTAAGGTAAACCGTCTGGGTTACCACTCCAACTAATCCAAACAGTCAAAAGAGCTTAGCCGCTAGGCTATACATGCTAGGCTTTTAGCAAAAACACACTATGCTTAACTTCAGCTTAATATTACAATCGTATCAGAAAACTTGAAGAAACTGGTCAACTTAATCCAAATATTCAATTCTGTTTAAAACGTAACTTCTATGTTTAAACCTAATATTGCTCTAAAATTTAGCCATAACACTGAATAACAATGAATAATCCAGCTACCCACCTGCCCCTCCCACAGTGATAGCATAACATAGTTTTTTATCTTATACATTACCTAATTAAGATGTTATCAAACAAATTAAGGCCACAACTTCACTGATTAAAGTTGAAATTAGATTGTGAATTGGATATTAATATTAATCACTTTAGCTATATAATTAGCCCTTATAATTATTTAATGTTAACTTCTTCCATGTGATGAATATCAATTTGCAAATGGAGGATAAACATGTGTTTAGAACTGGAAACCTTGGACATAAAGTACATTTCCCTAAATCTGCAGTCAAGAATCATTTAGTACATTAATAATTATGCTGTGGTTTTAGTCGCTTACTCTGAATCATGCTTTGTGATGGGTGAAACATTAAATCGTTTCTTAGCCGAATGAATAATTCACGATTCATCAGCACAGATGTTTGCTATCATTACTGAACACATTAATGTACATTACAAACAGGGACACAGTGTGAAAAAGAACAGTCTATTCTGGACAAATGGCAGATGCAGGTTTTAAAAAGTTGAATTAAAACCATTTATGTGATTACTCCCTTAAGTGTTTTACAATGAAATACTTGGATATTTAAAAGTCTTGATAACATAGCCAAACCCAATGAAAAAATGATTCAGAGATTGCTAATTTACCCTCTCATCAATGTTATTGGCTCTGAGGATCATTTGTACATAACTGGCAACTGAGGTAGTCCATCCTCTGAGAGGGAGGTGATGTATTATTGAGCACCAGGATAATCTTTGTTTACCGCATTGCTAATTTTAATCTCCCTTTATCCAGAATCCCACCCCGAGTATGACAGATTTATTTATAATTTGGTTAATTTGTGTTAAGATGTGTTTGTACAAAGCTTCTTGATTTGCTTGAACGCCCTTTACTTTCCTCTCAGTGGGAAAAACAACTCCTCACTCATCTGCTGCTTTCTCATGCATACCAATAGGCCTGAATCGATGGCATCTTTTAATTGAAAATAGATGGAGCCGTTTATATGCGGCCTGATCTGTTGAACCCTTAGCCCTGTTCATCTGCTTTGCACTGATTGCAGATATGTACTCTGCTAAAATGGTTCTGTGGGTTTGTTCCCGATAAATCCGGAAGGCATGTTTCTGAGTGTAAGACGCATTCACACTTTCAGCAACTCAGACCTTAATGTCATTAGTTAAAGATGGGATGTTAAATCATGATTTAGCTCAATTATTGATTTGCCATTAGTCCAAAACAGTTTAACAACAACCTTGAATTGAATGTGGAGCTTCAGCTAAAGGAGTCTTTTTTTCTTTTTTCTTTTTCTTTTTTTTATAACCCCTAGACGACCTTGGATTTATTTAGTTGTATCAGTGTCACATGACACATTATAGATGCCTGATCTCTGTACTTCCAAGTCTATGCATCACTGGATAAAACCCAGACGGCTCTCTTCACTTACTCATAATAAAGTTTCATAATGGGACATTAAAGGGTGTTAAGACTCAAACCTATGCACGGTGTAACAGTACAGTCCAGCATTACGTTAATGTTTCAAATGGGGTATAACACAAAGGGATTTTTTTTTTTTATTTTTGATAGAAAGAACTTAAATGGTAGATATTATACTAGTGAATAAGTCCAGGAACTTGCCATCTTCAAATCCAGGCCCAAACCCCACCTGTTCAAGACTGCCTATTCACAGTAACCACCAAATAACACATACTCTCATCCATTTCTTTATTGTTATGTTGCATGCTGATTTTATTCAATAATATTTTCTACCACTTAATCCAACTCAGGGTCTCGGGAACCTGGAGCCCAATCTAGTAATAAGTAGGTGAGAGGCAGAGTACCCTGGACAGATTACCAGTCTATTGCAGGGCCAACACAGTGAGACAAACAACCAATACCACACTCACTCTTAGGGAATATTTAGAGTGATCAATTAACCTAAAATGCATGTCTTTAGAGTGTGGGAGGGACAAAATATGTACACTATAATGACCAAAATGATGATGCGAGACGAAAAGCGCAAAAGTTTTAATCTTTTATTTATACGTTACGATACACTTTTGCTGCAGAGTGATACTTCTAAAATGCACCTGTTGGTGTAAATGTGAACTTGAATGTTTTGACAACTATGACCTCTCATACATCATCTTGCACATGTGCAATCCAGCCCTTATTACATTCGCAAACAACATGACAGCAACTACAATGACAGCCCTCCATTCTCTATTTGTGCTGCTGCTGAATCTTTTAAAGTTATTTGGGCTCTGCAAACAAAACCTGCTTTTTGTGCAACATTTATGCTGTCAGTGAAGACACAGATTACATGTGCCAGATAATCAATATACCTCTATACAAGCAGACGGTGACAAAAAGACATGTCTGGATAAGACCTGGGAGAACGAGTGGATTTAATGTGTTTCACTTCCCACTACAGGCCTGACATGCACACTACATTGTTTCCAATCCTTTTTTCTGTTTTCCATCGGCACAGACAGTTTTCCATTCCACTCTTTAAATGCATTTGTATCTAAAATGCAAAGGGGAAATGCAATGTAAACAAGGCATTAGTCTAAACAGGAAATGTTGCTTGTTTTTTTTTTTTGTTTTTTTTTAATCTTTGCAAGGGAGCTACAACAATCATAGTCATTTGTAGCTGTCCCTGTGAAAAATGAAAGAGGCTTTTAGAGGAAATGGGAAAAGTCTCCAAAAACTCAGAAAAAAATGTTGATTTAAGCACTTAGCAATACCTATATTAAAAGGTGCTTTTCACATCTAGTCTGCTAGACTCTTACAATTGGGGACTTGGTTCAAATGGAGGTTGCAACCTTCAGCCAGTACAAGTTTGTTTGAAAGCCCCATTTTCCACCAAGAGGTCCAAGTTGAATGGTCATTTTTTGAGTTTCAACAGGCAAAAACTGTAAAGGGTACCAAAATATCCGATCTGGCCAGTCCTTTTTTTACAACTTGAAAGTGTGAAGTTGGCACAGCAATCCAGTGATTGGGTGAAATAATTGTCACCTTCTGTGCAATTCAGCAAGAACAACAAAGCAGAGAGAGCAACATGTTTAAAGATACCATGGATTTTTGTTCCATGGCTTGAAAAAATAAACTTCTGGATGTCCATCATTAATATAATTTGTTTCTGTATGTCATGTTCTTTGTTATAATTTAATGAAGGCATTGTGCTGCTTTTATGTAGCTGACACATCTATAGCTATTTGGCTTATACACCACCTACCAGATACAGGGCACAATTGGATGTGGAAACACAACAGCAATCAGGGTTTATTGAACCAAACACCACCAAATTTCCCTGTCCCATTTCAAACCTGTTGGTAGAAACTGAGCTTTAGGCCGGGCTTACACCAAACGATTTTTATGGTCGCAGACTAAAAACAGAAGTCTTCAGGAAATCTTTGCAGTCTTGCTGGAGTCACAGCGCGCTCCCGTCATCTCGGTCGTAAGGTGTGAGCTGGTAATCTGCGCCGTTTAACGTCAATCTTTCTCCAGTCTTGGATCTCCGTCAATTTCTAACATGTTAGATATTATCGCAAGTCTCAGTGACGAAACACGATCAACAACCAATAGATGAGCTCTGACAAAGGCAGAAACAGGAATCCCGACATTCAGACCACCGGCAAAAAAGGACGGAAAAAAAACAAAAAAGACGAACAATAAGCGGTGATGAAACGTCGTCGGTGGAGCGTCCAAAAAGAGGAGCGGGTGGTTATTAGCAGTAAATGTCTGCTGTGGATCATTTATGTGTTACCGTGTAATGCTTTAACAAACGAGAGAAGAATAGAAACTCGTTCATCCCACCAGATTCTGATGAGTCGGTGTAACTCCTGGTGGAGATGCAAAGCCACACTTAATAATGATGATGTGTAATTCCCTACTGGAGTGAAATTTTCCCCTTGTTTGCTTTACTGTGTGCAGATCAACCCTGTTTCATATCAAACGTCCAACATGCCACAAAAAATGCTAAAAGAATCTAGTTGCAGTCTCGTAATTTGTGACCCTATAGATTCACAGTCTTTGTCAAATCTCAGTCTGAGACTAGGCTGAGACTTAAGACTCTAAACATTGATCTTTAGATGTGAGCTGCTAGTCTTTCAGAGTCTTGTGCAAATCTTTTAAAAGTCTCTGGTGTAAGCCCAGCCTTAGTCAAATTAACCAAACCTCTTGATTAACATATTCCCCTCCTCGCCTGAGGTGGCGCTGCATCAAGGATTACCGAGGTAGAAGACAAGACAAACTACAAAACGTGCTCATCAATTGGTTAAATCAGAACTTCTTTTTCCACCACATTGGCTGTATTCCTCTTTCTGCATTTAGTTAATGTGAAACGAACACACACTTATATCTTTAGGCGGAATAGAGTTTGTTTGATTCATTCTTTGAGGAGTTCAGTTGTGCATTCATACCTCCCCAAAGGAACCACAATTTGAGAGTAGACAACCTAGGGTTGGGTTAAGGAAGAGTGGGGTCCCTAAACAAAAAACATTAAAACAAAGCAATTCAAGCAAATTGTCCTCTCGCGTAAGAGAATAACTTCTGTTATCATCTTGAGGATTTGTGATATGCATGTTTACATGCATAAAGCTACAACACATTGAAAACAAATGTAAAAGAAACCAAAACAAAATTTCCTTGCTGACATTTAATAATGTTAGAGTATTGTACTCTAGAATTGTGATTTGTACATATATACAGTTGTAGATTTGTTGTGAAAAAAGGTTCCTACTATGCTAAACTTCTACCCAGTATACCCTTGCGTGTCATAATCTAAAGCTTGCTCATATAGCATGACTTATCTTTAAGTCTCTTCAACTGCCAGATGTTTTATTAGTCTCATGCAGGCTTACACATTGCATGTCAACAGTAATTCCAACATAGATCTCTCTCCAGATGTGCACTTTCACTTTGATTTGTGCTAGCAGTTCCCTGCTGGATGATGCATTTGGCTTAGTGCTCCCGCTTGAAATGAGCCTTTATGATTGATGCACAACATGGCTTCAGCACCCACTGATGTGAGCAGCTGGATTGAGGGATAATTTTGAGTTTAGAAACCTATCAGCTCCATGTAAATTTTGCTTTATGTTTGCTGCTTTTTTTTTTTTTATCAGTTCAGTCCAAAAAAACAAAATCCCTGAGCCATTATTTGGTGATGTCACACCGTTGTCATCCACCATGATTTCAGTTCTTTTTGTCCTTCATCTCACTGCTTAATATTTAGAAATTCAAATCCATTTTTCTTTTTTTTTTCCCCCCCCACACAGAATGGAGGAGAGAGGCTGAAGGCATGGAGAGATTACATTCAACAACTGCCAGGAATCGATTGCTGGCTCACGCAGGTTTTCAGAATCAGCTGCTGTCTTGCATATTGCAGCACAGCACGTCTTCCTGTCACCGCTGTGCAGAGCAGTAATTATTGCGTTTGACATTTTGTATTTCTCTGTGACATCTTAAATATCCCATTAATGTTTAAGCATTAATGGGGAGTTCAGCACAGTGTTAAGCACCATCACTTCCCAGCAAGGTCTGAATCCAACTGGGTGTCTCTGTAGAGTTTCCACTAAATTCTTAACTTCTCACACAACAGGTGTTAGGTTCAAAGTGTGTTAAGAAAATTTCCACTGAATGCACCACAATGACAAAAATGTTGAGGGTATGACAGGCTGCAGATTAATCATTAGAAACTGTAAATAAGAAAATTGAAAAATGTATTTGTTTTTCAAAAATTTTATGACTTTAAATTTGAGGTTACCAAAATAAATTTAATTTTGTGCTATAATCATGAGTTGGCAACAAGCACGCTATATCCACCTGTAACCCAGAACAACTGTAACAATACTGTGGTGGTATACCTTACATAATGTCTTATTTAAGAAGCAATAAGAATCACATTTACACTAATAATTTTGTTTGGTCCACTTTAAATGAACCCTGGTCAGCTTCAACAGATTGTACGCTCATTTAATCCCTGTTGTGGACAAAAGAAGCAAACTTTGGTCTGCTTAAAAATCGGAAGTCTTGCTTCACTTGCAAGCGAACTCCGGTGCAATTTGTTTGTGGTGTGTAAGCAAATGGACCATCGAGTGTACCAAAGGGAGAAAGTGGCGTAAAGGGCATTGTAGTGTAGTGGATAGCTAGCTGCTCTCTGTCTTCTCATACTGGACAGATTCTCTTGAAAATCACATTAGGTTAGAACTTTCAATACAAACATACCCCAAAACTGCATGAATTATAGTGTTGCACTATTGTTTGTGTGGAGTTTCTCCATGGAGACTTTTTCTTTCCAGAGACTACTTTCACCTTAATAGGAGCATTGACATCCATAATAAGTAAGTGTGGGATTGGATTAGACTGGATTACACTAATTTCCTTTTTATTTCCATTTGCATAATATCATAAATGTATTTTTAGCTCTGAGTTATATTCAAAGAAAAACATGAGTACACTGTATTATGTGTTGCTGCCATTTCCAGGTTGGTATAGGGAGTGTCATTGATAATAAAGGGTATATATAAAAACAACAGCAAAAAAAAAAAAAAAAAACACTTCTGTATTTGAGAACAAATATGTGGGTATCTAAAGTCGCCAAGGACCCCCCCAAAGGAAAAAAAAAAAAAAAATACACTACCTTGGCATTTTGTTTCGGGAATTCTGATCTCCAATTTGTTATTGAACACATCAGCACAGCAGTGAAAATACCAAATATGGTAAAATACAACCAAAGGTTAGCAACCAAAAACTTAAAGACACAGGAGTAGAGTGACAAACATCCAGTTCAACACGATTCACAAATAAGTTGTAGCTAGAAGAAGTTTTAAAGCCTACCAGCTGTCCGGTCCAAATGGAGACAAGAGAAATGCAAGTACTTAAAAACAAAATTGCAAGTCAAGTATTTGTTTCAGTTCAGTGAGTGGTCTGAGCCTTCAGGCTGTTTACTGAATGCTCTCTCATGCTGTAATAATGTGCTTCAAGGGTTCAGATCTCAAAAGAGGCAGACCCTGAGGAAGAGAGGGGTAGAGTGGAGTGATGGGTCATTTGGAGAGAGGTAGAAAAGAAAAAGTGCTGCTGCAGTATTTTGAGCAAAGCATGTCACAGACATTTTATTAAGACCTCGGGGAATTGTGTCAGCTTCTAGAAAATAATTAAGATATGTCTGCTTAACATGATAAAAATTGTGTCACCTCTTGGAAAGGTTTAGGCAATAACATCACTTGGTTATAATTAGAAAGCAGAACTTTTTGGTTTGGAAAAGAAAAACCAAAGTAAAGGCTGAAATACTTTTATTTTTCTTTTTTCAAATAGCTTAATAATATAGTTATTTATATGACTTAATTCAGACTATTCATTTTTTCAAGTAATAGTTTTCGTCAGTAGTAACTAAGGCCTGACAAGCCCCATACATCCGTTATTTATCTGTTATGACAGTGGGACTAAAGGGTGCAGAGGCGCAATGTAAAAGATCCGCCGGCTGGCTCTATGGATGGACTTGAGAATAAACACAGCAGTAATAGAGCAACCCATGGACGTTGCCTTCGTGGAGAATGAGGGTCACTCTCTTTTCCTGGTGAGAGGGTTCCACACCTGCACTTCCCCCGCACTCTTGTTTTTATCTTATCCTGCATTTTGAACCGACATCTCTGACCTCTGATCAGAGGATCTCTGGTTGTCTCTCTTTGTGCACCAGCTGCTTCTTCCCTCTCTTCCGCTTGTTACGTGAATCATGATGGCTGTCGGTGATCAGCTAATTGGCTTTTCTCTTGTAGCATGTGTTTATCATTCAGCTGAGGAGGAGGAAAGTAGCGGTTCATGGTTCACACTGTCACTTATTTACCCCAAAGTATTGTTTTTGGCAGGAGCTTGTCCAACACAGTAGCTGACGAAAGAGAGTAGCTGACAACAGAAAGTAGCTGTAGAAAGGATTTATATTTCAGCTGTGCAGGGGTGGGTCTATAAAAGTACTGATGGGGGGCCAGGCAGGAACACTGACCAGGAAAAGTGGTCACAAATGACACCCTTTATTAGGTATAGATTTTACGAAATATTAAACTAATTATTATATAAGTGATTATCTAAAGTAAAAAAAGTGAAGAAAAACTTCATCTTCATCATTCAGATCATCAGTTTTATCAGTTTCTTCATCAATGTTGTTTGTTTAACTTCAGTCGTCATCTGCTGGTTTTATGACAGAAATTACCATCATGGAGACAGTTGGTGAGATGATGATATATGAATGCTGAATTATGATCTATAACAAGGAAGAGATGATTTAGATCAATATATATAAGTACATTACATGCTGCATTTACTGACCATTGGACATCTGAAGTTACATTGGCTCTTTCTGTTTATAAAATACAGTAAAAATAAGCAAATTTCAGGCATAATCATGAATGGCAATTAATCATGATTAATTTAAAAGCTGTGATTAATCAGATTTTCTTTTCTTTTATCATTTAATAGCCCTAATACATATA
>JBAGKP010000027.1:13099084-13116415 GCA_037177255.1 Melanotaenia maccullochi
GAATGTGGCCGGGGAGAGGGAAGTCTGGGTTTCCCTGCTTAGGCAGCTGCCCCCACGACCCGACTCCGGATAAGCAGAAGAAGATGGATGGAGATGGATCTCTGAACTCCTCGACAGCCTCTTGGATGGGTTCTCCCAGCATTTTTGCCAATGCCTGCACCTCAACATCCCTGTACAGTACCAATGCGCTGTGTTGTTGTGGCTAAAAGTGTTTCTCTAATGGTGTCAGCATCTGCACCAGGTCTGGTTCAGGGAGCCACTTCTTCAAACTGTCAATGATAGACTGATAGAACTGGAGATGGTTTATCTTTGGCCTACTCTCAGACAGTTTTACGTTTTTGAACATGTCGGCTGATATGTGATGCTCCACTTTTTTTGCAGATTTTCCTCTGCTGGTTTTCATAGCAGTCAAAATGTCAATGGTCTAGTTGATGTGACAGCTTGCATTTACTAAAGATGTGTCTTTTTGTTGCAGTTTTAGTGAGAGGCTTTGTACTTTCATACAAGCTAAGTCAGCCCAAAATCCTGTACTTGTTAAGAGTTTGTGCAGGCCTCTGAATTTCTGTCTCTCTCTCACAGCGAATCATGTCTTCCATCGCTGTTCTGAACTGGTGCGCCAGTGCTGGATAATCTTTCCACACCACCCTCACAGTGTTTTAACTTCTAGCGAACCGGCGGATTGTAAAGATTTGGCCTATCTTCAAGATCTGTTCTTTCTTCTTGGAGTAAACGGACGTTTTTTGACAACTGATTATAGAGGGCATACAGTTTTGAGATAAAAACTCAAGCTGATTACACCCAGCTACATCTTTAAGTGAGTCTTTAATTGCTAACTCAAGTCTGTGTGCGAGACAGTGTATTGACTGCACTTGTTTGAGTTTTGTGACCAGTTCGCCGGTTCTACCAGAGAGTACTGCTGCTCCATCTGTAGCTATGGAGATGAGGTTTTCTGTCAGAAATTCATTGTCCAGTCCTGCTTGTCTCAAGCTGTTCCTTAATTTTCTGTATATTGATTCAGCATCTGTGCCTTCTGAAAGCTCAACAATATCCAGAAAAGCATTACCCACTGCTCCTTGTCCTGCCATGTCGCACCTCACTTAAATGATAAAGTAACTATGAACTGTGCTCTCATCAATGGTAAGACTGACTCTTGACCCCATTTCTTTAATTTTCTTAACAAGGGTAGCTCTCATTTCATTCGCAATATGCCCAATTATTTTGGCACAAGCATGATCCGATTTGAGCATATCTCCCACTTTAGCACCATTGAGTTTTTGTGGGGCCATTGAGGCTGGAAGCTTTCTGAAGGCCATGTTTTCTTTTGCTACAATATAGGCAGATCTGAAAGGAGTTGCCGTTTCCTGCATTAAATGGGCATTCATTTCCAGTACCTTGTTTGGGAGCACATTCTTTCCTCTCATCTCTGAAATTTCAACTGCTTTTTTGTAAGCCAAACTGCCTCAGTGGTTGTAAATTTCTTTCCGCAAATTATTTTGTGTCTCACTGTTGATGTCTCCATTCATCCATTCTTTAAATAGATGCACTCCGGTTGTGGTTTCGGCTAGCAATAAACTTTTTGCCTTTATGCATATAGTACATCCTAGCTTGCGATTTTTGCGGAAGAGCCAGTTATTTCTACGTTTCCACTCACTCCATTGTATTTTGCCCAGTTGAAAGGCAGTGCACTGCTGCAGTTATTTATCAGACTGATGCCTGGTGCCGACACATTTCCCTCTGCAGAGCGCTCGCCGCTAGCAACACCTGCTAGCTGTGTATGCAGTCCAGTATTGTCTCCTTCACTATATGTCTTTGTTTTTTACATTTTGACATATTAATATAAAAATTTAAGTTCAAGTACTCCTTTGACTACAGATCTTTACTATTACAAACTTGCTAGTTTATAGACTGACCCATTCGTAACAATACAACAATTGAGCCATTTGGTGGACACGTAAATGTAAAAAGCATCCACGCATGGATGGCCACAGAAGGAATACATTTAAAATTGTCTCGTAGTAAGATATTACTTTCAAAAATTTTATGTAATGAAATCATAAACATGCGACACTGGAAAAAAAAATAAAAGAAACATCAGAAACCTTATGAAAAATTAAATAAAATATAAGCTTAGAGTGGACTATGTCTATAGAGCTCCCCCAGTTTCCCATAAAAGTCTCTTCAGGGGAGCTCAACTACCTTTCAGGGGAGCCAAGCTCCCCCATAATTCAAACCCTGCCTGTGCCCCCATTCTGCATGCAAATGCTTGCTCGCTGTCACCGTGCTGTGATTGGCTGGGGCTGTCACACCTTCGTCTTCACCCTCCTCATTGGATGATTGGTGGACCAATCACTGCTTCTGCTGGAAACCACCAGGAAATAAGAACCTTCTGCAACCGCTCAGTCAAGGAGCAACTGTGATTTTGTGATTGTTTGGTGATATTTGATAGCTTAGTGACTGAGTTTTGCCCTGATGCGCACAGACACACACAGACACATGAACGCACACAGTGCTGAGAACACCCCCACCAGAAAACATCATTTGTGGCACCTTTGCACATTTTGGGGTGTTTTCTTGTTGGTAAGACAGCTTCGTCCTCAGAATCATTCCCTCTGGGATCTGGGCCAAACACATGAAGGATCTTTGGTGCACTAGGCAATTCAGCTGATCTGCAAAGACATGGCAAACCGAATACTATATCACTGACCCCAATGGGAACCACTGCAATAGATTACAGATGTCTGTACCCATTTTAATGATTGCAATCATGATACGTGATTGTACTGTACCTTACACGTTCTTCGTCTTTACACTGGCCTGCACAGAATATGTTACACTGAGTGGGTGACATTTCTAGCAAAGTGGGAAATTCCCACCTCCCTGTTCAAATGGAATGCAGTTTAAGATATCAATTATGTTTTTTAATCATAAATATACTGTACACATTAAATAAAAAAAAAACGTAAACTCACCTTGACTTTGTTTGTCTCTCTCGGCTCAATGCAGCACATCCAGTTCTATTTGCACTTCTTCTTCTTCTTCGTTGTCTTCTTCTTCTTCTTCTGTTTTGGTGGTTGCCAAACCTATTCAAACGTTTAACAATAGGAAGTATCTTGACCCAAACAGAGCATAGGAAATTGGTCACATGTTGAGAGATTACTGACATCTAATGACAAATAGTTTGTTGGTTGTCAAATGAATGGCCATTCTGTTGTTTTATTGGTTTGTTGTCAGGGAGGCATTAGCAGGCAGTCTGCAAAATAGTGACAGATTTAATTTGTCAACACACAAACACAAAGTTGTTGTCTAATTTAGTAATAGGTAAGATAAGGACCCTCTGTTTTAATATTTATCCGTTCTGTTCTGGTTTCTGTTGGTATTAATACTAATTGGAACATGTGATGTGGATGTGTTTATGAGTTTGAATGCACTTGCTATATACTGAAAAACTAAATTGAATTAGGAGTGGGGTGGTGGTGAGTGAGACACTAAAGGTAGAAATACATTTTAAAAGTAAGACTTAACTATTTTTTTGTGTTTCACACATATTAATATGAGACAGATACAGGCAACGTGAGCTTAACGACAATTGTCCTGCATATGGCATGGACAGATCTGGGCCACATATACCAAATCATATTTGGGCCACATATGGCATGCCGTTGTATTAACAGAGCCATCATTGCCAGACCTGGCCCACATCTGATTGACATACCACTTGCCATGCCAGCAGTTGGCCAGAAGTGCCGGCGTGATACCAGATCTGGCCCAGACCTGTCTGCTACCTGGGGAGGACCATTAAGATTTAATTTTCCAAACCTGCTCCAGCAAATAGGTACCAAAATTCAATTTTATATGTCAAATTTGAAAATTAAAATGCATTAGCGGAAATGCTTTTTCATTTCAAAGTCATAGGTGCATTATTTGACTCATAAATAAAAATCAGTAATAGATCATCCAAACTGTATTTTATTTTCAACTTTAAAACTGCTCTTGACATAACTAAAAGGAAAACATAAAGGACATTGCTTTTTTTGTTTTCATGCCTGCCATGCAAAACTTGTTGCAAAATTCAATTTGAATTTGCAATACCAGGTGGCGCAGAACAGTGACGTCAGTGGCCACCCTTCTTCTACTTCTTTGGTCCCAATCTGACCGAGCTACGTATCCAATATGGTAGAGGGCGGTGTGCATATCTGACACTGGAACATGAGAGAAGAGTAGGGCTTGAAAGTTGTGTTGGTACCACAGACTATTAGAAACAGCGGAAAGAGCTCCATCATGTCCAAATCTATGCCAGAGCTGCTGAGGGAGGCCGCTCTGAGAACGTGAGAACGTGGTTGTGTTGCACTCTCCCTTCTTGCTGTGAATATTGGATACCTGCCAGTCAAAATCCTAAAATGTTTTTTTTGTACCAAGCTTTAAACATGTTTATTTCTGCTGTGAAGATGGACTTTTTAACATGGGAGTCTATGGGGAGTGACTCTGTTTTGGAGCCAGCCCCTAGTGGACAAGGGTTGAACTGCAACTTTTTGCACTTCTGCATAGGCTTCACGTTTTACTGCTGGAGGTTGCCGCTTGGTCCAAACCTGCTGTTTGCAATTGATTTTGTTGCCATTCCAGGGCTTTTGAGTTGTTTAGAAGATTGTTTTATTATTTGCATATTGTTAGGCAGCATTGCCCAATTCCCTTAGTTCTGTTTTTTACCATTGTTTGCACCACACATCCCCTGTCATAATAATAAAATCAATATTGTTTCACCTTTAAAACCTTACCACAGTACTCTTTTCGTTGCAGCTCATTACCCTAACAGAGTTGGATTGTAACTAGTCTTTACTGACCTTTCTTTAAAAATAATAAATAAATAAATAAAAATAATTACAAAGACAACTGCAACTAATACAAAACACTGCTGCTTGCGATCCTTACAAACACCAATAAAGAAAAACACATAATTTTGGTTTTTGATCTTTCTACTGGTTTCCTGTGTGGCATAGAATTGATTTTTAAATTTTGCTGTTGGTGTACAAGGCTCTGGCTGCCTTCAGCCTAACATTTTTAAGCATGGTCAGTTTTACTGTAAATGGTTTATAGCTTATTTATGGTGTCAATTACTTTTCTACCGAGTTGTGTTGTCAAATTGATAAGCTTATTGTAGAGAAGCAGACAAGTTGTTACATTTAAGAATTCCTCTTGTATGCTAAACAAACATCCCCTTTTTTTAACCTGGCACCTTTTGGAATTCCAACACATTTGATTCGTCTTTTAACTTATCTAGACACAAGGGACCTTGAACGTAATTCCTTTGTTCTACTGTACCATGTGTTGTTGCTAACAAATGCTAACAAATGTGGTAACATGGACAAAGAATCACCACCTGTTAAGTGGTCACAAAGTAAGTGCAACCATCTTGACTCTTTTTCCAAGGCAACGGAAGCCATTTTGTGACCTTGTTGCCCTAGCAACAGGGCCATCTCATGACTCCTCAGCCAAATGGTGAAGACTTGTCTATATTGTTGTGACTAGGATTTGTATATAGTGTGGTAGAATTTAACTATTGACTAAAGTTTAACTGATTTAAAAACTATTGTACTTTAATTTAAAGAAATTGTTGTGTGATCATTGTGTATGGGTATTGTGATAATTGCTGATTGTGAAAGTCAGTGCTCAGATTCATAGCCTTTATTACCAGCTCTGTCCATGTGATATCTGTCCAAGATTGACACATAAATACAAACCATCTATTGTGATGTTAAAGTATAGTTATTTATTCTGGAAATTTTCTAGCAGTGCTCTGAGGTAATATATTGTATTAATGATTTCATTAAATATTAATTGTCCAAAGACACTTAATCGCTAATAACTAGACTTGCTCTTGCCAAAACTCATCAGCTCCTTACGTTTAATGTTTTATGTAAAGTACAGGGTTGTGTTGTACGTGAAATGTGCCATACACATAAACCTGCCTTCACTACAACCAACTTCCACCTAATGTGTGTTGATCTACAAATATCACCAATGAATAGCAGTTGTTTTAGGTGCAGTTGCCCAAACACAACGCACAGCTACCACATCTTTTAATTCTTCCACAGGGGTGGGCTCCATGGACACAGTAATGCAATCAGCTGAGTGCTTCTGCTGCACACAAAAACCTTTTGCCACAAGATAATCCCCCTCTTGTGTAATTTTTTAGCTGTCAGTGGAGTGATGGCAATTACAGGACTGGGGTGCCAGGCAGGTGGCCTTTGAGTTTTAAAATCAGTCAGCTGGTCTAGAGGGGCCATTTAACCTAGCTTACCTGAGATTTTTTTTTTTTTTTTTTGTGTGTGGTGAAGCCCCGTTGAGAGAATTAAAAAGGAAACGATAAAAGCCTACACTATAACCAGTATGTTTATACAACTATGCTCTATAACAAGAAGGTTCTTAGTTTAAATTTTGGGTAGCCTTTTTTGTGTGGAGTCTGAAGGTTCACTCCACATACTCTGGTTTCCTCCCACGATCCAAAAACATGCTTGCTGATTGCAGGTTGCCCGAGGCTTGCCTCCAACCCTACCTACAACCCTGCACTGGACTAATGGGTATAGACGATGGATATAACTGAATATAAAAAATTCTTTCTTTACAACTCTAATGTTCTCAGACATTTCTCCTATTCATTTGATTAAAATAAAATTCCAACAGATACTAAAGTTGCTTCCCTCCATTTTGGGAAACAAAAACTTCCATATAATTTTGTGCTGCGTAGTGTATTCTTTTTAAGTCCAAGGTCAAAAATATACTTGCTTTTGATTACACGCACATGTATATATCATGGCTGCCTTTCATGCTTTTTTTTCGGCATTGTTCGTGCATGTCCTGAGAAATTAATGCTAAACATTTGCAAGCTGCATTATGCGAGTAACCAGTAGAGGTAGTCACCCTTTTAAGTCAGAATAAAGCACATTTGGAGATTTTTATGGAGGATAGAATAATAGCATATTTCCAGGTTGCCAGAATTCTTGTTGAACTTGGGCACTTTAAGGTCTTTTTATCTTTCTGAACTGATCATTGGGCAATATAAACTTTAGGGCAATTGTTATACCTTAAAAAATGCAGTACACTGCATTGCCACTATGCCAGTATTAATCTATTTAATGTACCTTGTGGTGAACTGTATTCATTTGTTTATTTTATTTATTTTTTCTCTATGGGAACAATGTCACTTCACAATTAGTTTAGTGGCAACACAAGGCTGTTAAGACAATTGCTTTGCAAAAAAAGACTAGACACATGTTCCCCCTGTGGTAATTCTGCTGAAATACATAAGTGCTTCTAGATAACCCAAGTCCCACTCTGATTGAGGAAAACAAAGGCTTACATAATCTAATATTTCATTACCATCAAAAAGATACCATACCATGCCTCCTCATAAGGCCAACATATCTGACGTAATTTCTTCCTCTTTATTTTGTTTTTCACTTTCTGCTTTTTCTAGCATTTTAATTTTTTTTAGGTCACTAACACTTCATACACATTTGCTGTAAAGCCTCAGCCTCCACAAGTAATCACTTCCTCCAATGTGGTACACTGATTTTCCTCATCATGTCTAGTACCACAAAAGCCATCATACAGACATGCTAACATGGACTTGAAGGGAAGGTTATTTAGAGTATCCTTTAGCACAAGATATACTCAATTGTCCATTAAGGAGGTAATGCAGCTCCAAAGGTACATATAGAAGCAGCTCTTAAAAGGGACACTCAAACCAACTGCTTATGTTATGCCTCTCTTATAAAAGTGTTACACTTTAGTTGGAATTATCAGAGGGCAAAATAATAAGTGTTTCCATGACTTTGTGAGCTTGGCCCTAAACTATTTGCAAAAAATAGGAAATTTTAAATCTGTTTATACTATATAAATTTTAAAACAGTGCAGGGGGTTGTGCAACCTGGGAAAGATTGCAGACAGTAGCTGACAATATTTTCCATTTTTTTTTTATATTTAATGCATATGTTTTAGTATTTGCATGCTAAAATTAACATAATTATTGAAAAGTTTATTTGTTTCTGGTCTGGGACTTGCTTTGCAGATACCAATATTTAGATTTTTTATTTTTTTAAACAGGTTTTAACAGTTCAACATTTATTTGTGCCAAAAGGAAAAAGAAAAACAAAAAAGGAAATTGACTCCTGCAGCAATTTTCCTCTGTGGTTAGCTTGGTTTTCTAAAAACAAACTAACACCTGCTGGTGGATATAGTTATTTATATATGCACACCTTTTTTATTTTAATTTCTCACCCTGTCTGTCAGCCTCTCCAGTTTTGTCTCACAAGTTTTGTAGTGGTTATTATGGTATCTCAGCCTGTGACAGACTACTCCCTAACCACAAATGCTCTTGAAATATAAAGGTTGTCTGCATTTTTTAAAGTGAATCCATACGATCTCACACAGCTTGAATTTTTACCATCATTTCCTATATTTTAAGTGGTAATTAGACATGGTGGCCAATGCAATAAAATGGAAAGTGACTTTCAACATCTGAGTCCAGCTGCAAATCCATTTGCATGTCTTCCCATCAGGGAGCTATAACACTTTGCCACAATTCCCTGCTGTCTGACCCGAGCAGCAGCGAATCACTCTGACACGTTGTTAAGGTATCGCTGGGTAAACATCTCTCATCCTGAACTTTCCAGCTTCAGGTCCTCTCAATACATGGCAACACAACGACATGGTGCTCCATTCCCATTAACCTCTGTCTGCAAACATGGCTGTGGCAGTGGATGAGGGGAGGCTGTTTTACATTTGCGACACAGCTTGGCTGACGAGGAGTTTGAGGTAGATTGAGCATGATGAATGTTAATCAATGATACAGTATGTCCCGAACTGCATAATGAGCTTGTCTCTCAAGTCTTCCACACCTCTGAAAATAGAGTTTGGCTTCTACCCTTCATTCTGTATTCGAGTGTGTGTGTGTATGCACCATTAAATCTGTACTTAAATAGCTGAAGGAATCTCAACATGCTAATGTTGTTGAGAGTGCCTTTGTCATACTGAAATCCTACCTTGACATACTGCCAAATGCATTCTATACTTGAGGTGGGAAAAAAACAAATTAAATTGCTAAGACTTTGATTATAACATAAAACAAGCAGTAGTATTTTGAGATTTTATTCATTTTTCCCCACCTGGCCAATAAACAAAATAATCAAGTTGAACAAAGAACATGCTGCTTTTTTTAAAGAGATTGTCTTTTGCTGCTTTCATCTTTTTAAGACTGCTGTGATTATGATGAAACCTCATCGACATTTAAAATTGAAATTTACCAAAAACGTTGTTACTAGTCACATGTTTTTTTTTTTTTGGGGTTTTTTTTTGGTGACCATCATAGTACAGTAGTACAGTATGATGGTAAATCTGTCATCTCACAGTTTCCAGCCAAGGCTTTCACCTCTACATTTCTGGACTACTCTAAGAACATCAACATAAAAAGTCAACTGGTGGATTTTAACTGTTCTGGTTAAAAAGGAGCTGAACTGAAAGGGGAGGCTCTCAATCTACGTTCCAGTCCTCATCTACAGTCATGAGTTGTGTTAAGTGTCTGAAAAAGAACACCTCTGGAGCTCGAAGAAGTGGCAGGAAAGTGGGAGGTCTGGGCGTCTCTGCTTAGGCTAATCCCCACTGTGACCCGGCCCTGGATGGGCAGTGGAAAATAAAAGCTTGTCATTGATCAGCAACCTCTCTGCAGCATAACCTGCCTCTTGCCCGACAGCGCCCTTATGACTCTGAACAGTATTACTTTTATCCTGTTTTAGCCAACAGCTATTTGTTTTAGATGAAAACAAGTAGAAACCAGTACACAAGGACAAAAAACATAATAATATGCGTCAACACATTTGTCAACTAGATAGAAAATATTTGGAAACAATAGAATATCAGACTTAATGTATTTTTGTGTAAAGGTAGGGCTAGTTGGGTGTAGATCCAATCAGACTTAATCTATGTGTTATAAGCAGATGACACATCTGATCCACTGTCAGGAAGACAGCATGATAAATACATAATTCTTTTCACCTTTTGTGTACATTGAATTTAGTAATCATTGGGAAGTTTAAATATAAAGCATTACCTTACACTTTTTATTATAGTCAACTAAATCTTCAGTAGATTTGGGGCATTCCCACTGGTGCAGTGTGGTCTGGTTTAAACAAACCCTGTAACTCTTCAGTAGTGCAGTGTGTTTTATGTAATGTGAATGAACAACTGAACTCTGTCCATTTGAAAAAACAGTGATTTTAAGGTGCTTCACTCAAAAATGGTTCTATTTTTAGCACTGGCTCCTTTATTGAATCTTAGGACCTCAGAGCTTTCTGGCAAACCGGCCTACATTCACACCAGTTTAACCAGAACCAAAGTGGGAGGAAAACGAGGTAAAACAAAATCAGCATAGAGGACCAGAAGCAGAAGCTTTGCAAGCATTGATCCTGCTGAGTGTTTTCCACACACGGTCTGCCAGGGGGTGGAGACTTCCGTGCAGGTGTGCTTTTGCAGAGAGGTGGAGATGACACAGGTCTGTGATACTTTTTATCCCTCACCACAGGCTCTTTGTGTGTCTGCTGTCGTTGAAGTTGTGAGATATCCTTCTGGAATACTGCTTCTTTGCCTCTCTGCAGCATGACAGGTTGGCCCTCGCTGTCATCAGGCCCTCATCTCCTGCTCTGAAGGCACCATTCCAAGTCTTCAGCAGCCTTTGGACCCTCCTCTGTCAGCTATGGCTTCAGATTGGCCCAAACAGTGAGGGTCTTGAGTAGTGTTACATCATGCACTTGGTGATGTAAGCAGTAATGCCATCTGTGTACTCCTGGAGATCTGTTGTTGCAGGTGGCACCATGTTTAAACACACTCCTGTCTATGGTGTTAAAACAGTCCTTGAGTACCTCCAGGGATCCTTCCGGCCACACACACACCTCTCTGAGAAATGGTTTGGTGACATTAACCAGTGTACTGTATGCTGGCATTAGCATGAAAGTGATATGATCAGAGGCGCAGAAACTGCAGTGTGTGCACGCTCCGCCATGGAAACATCAGTAACAGCGATCTAGAGGTCTGATGTTTTAAGTGAATCCAGCCATAACTCACTGAAAATGTCCCCGCTAACGACTTAGATCCACTGTTTTTTGTTTATCATTGGGAACGGACTTTAATTTCCCAAACAACTTTTTAAATTTTTTTTTATTTGCTTATTTTTACATATTTTTTGGTTTAAAATTAGGTTTGGAAAGCAACACTTTGCCAGTGCCCGACGGGTTTCATGTTCAATTGCAAGTAAACCCTAGTGTAGTTAATTTGCAGTGTGAGAGCAAACACACTACCAAGAAAACCAAAGAGAAGAGAGAGAGAGAGATTTTCACGGCAAATTTTGTCTTAGTTAACATTGCAAGCAGAGGCATTTTGATTACAGAAGAAGAGATTTGAGGTACAATTTAAAAATGGAAACAAGGAAGCCAGCTCTCAGACATAAAAAAAAAGAAAATTCTGTTGATTAGAGAGACTGATATACTCCTGTATGATTGGCAACTGTTCCATGGTGTAGTTTGCCCCTTGCCTGATGTCCTTTGCTTAAATTTTGAACAAGATGACATAGGTTTAGCACAATTGTGCCTACTATTCTATACGGGAAAACAGATTTTGACCTGTCACCTGGCTAAATATTTAACATAGGCTACTGACTATTTTCCCCAAACCTTTCAGCATCAATTTCTGGCGGCTAAGATTTCAAAACAATGTAAAACTCATATTTCCAAAACTTGAGGGAGAGTGTTTTATTTCATGATCCTTCTCCATTAGGTTTTTACTTCATTGTTACAAATGAAACCATGGCCCTAAGACTAATTATAAAAAAGTTATGTTAAAAAAATAAAGTTTAAGTTGGCATCATCAGTAATTATAAAGGCCATATTTACTTTTTGATAAACTGCAATATTACAAACACAGTATTTTAGAATATGTAAGTCTTTTAAAATTCCATGCAGCATCTTGTAATCACACAAAAAATACAGAAAAAAAAACAAAACAAACAAAAGAAAAAATCTTATGTTCAAAGTTAATGTAACCCATTGTATTCATTTCAACAAAAGAAAGTAAAGTCATCTTTCATACAAATGGATACAGTGATGACATATTGTGAAATATGTGGGCACCCAGCTGACTTCATTGCAAATGCCCGGTTTGGCCCTGCCTTCATCGTACAGGCTGAAGGGACGTACACAAATGAGATGTGACATGTTTGAACAAGGCATGACAGACAAGCTGTTAAACTGGCCCAATAATCATGGCCAGGGTCAAATAATGAGGTGGTCCTCTCATTTCCTCTCATTAGTGGTACCTGTAGCTGCCAAGAGTTAGAGATATTACTTTGGATAGAGGCTCTACTTACATAAAGAAGAAGAAGAAAAAAAAAACATATTTAGTTGCTATATAAATAGATTTAAACATGGCAGAATTGGACTAAGAAGTCAATGAATTAGTCCCTTCCCCTAACATTTTATGTTTGTGTGAATCAAAGAGCAAATTTCCGGCAGATTAGATAAATTTATTAGCGATGAACAGATGGGGGTTTTTAACAACTAATTAAATTCACTTTGCTCAGTTGAGTTTGCTCTTAACAACAGGGCACCTTTTAACCAATACAATTTTCTTTTTACACAACACTCCATTAAATTTGGTCAACTGTCAGGTACTGTTTTTCAATATGGTTATTGCCTGACAATACTTTCTGTTATGAGACATCAGGCATTCCCCTCCAATGCAGCTCCCAGTGGAGAAACAAATTGTGAAAATAAGGAGTTTAATGTTGGATTCAAAAACCACTCTTGGCAGATGGGAACAGTTGTAACACCACACAGGAAAAGTAGGATTTCCCAGCTCTCACAGCAGGAGGGTTGGTGTATGTGTGGTGGCCATTTTGGACTGCACTCAAACAGCTAGCAGTGATTGACAGGCCCAAGGGATGTTTACCCCTTACCCTGCAGAATAAACACTATTCTTTTTCCAACATAACCCTGTATAGCCCTGCAAAATCATATGGAGACTCTGCAGGTCCCAGAGCCTTAAATGGTACACAGTGAACTGGCACTCAGTCATGGATCGGAAGTCAAATGCATTGCTAGCATGTTATGTCAATATCAATGAATGTTTTTCTCTCAACTTGCTTTGACGGAGACTTTTGTGGAAAATGTAGTGACACTAACAACTAGCCACCAGGGCAAAAAAACTTACTTCTAATTTTAATGTTCACAGGGCACTCTTAAACCAATGCAAAAACCTGTAGGCTGTCGTATTGCTTACGTAGCCTCAGAGCAATGACTGGTGTTTTGGGGTGTTGTTTATTTTGTGGAAACGGGTGATGTGACAAAATAGTTTGTGACAGCCTTTTGCTCTTTATTGTCCTTGATAACTATCTGTGAAGCCACTGTATGGTTGACAACTTCTCTCTTCTCGGTGCCGTACTGTTGTTTTTTCTTTAGCGTCCTTGGTGCCTTCATAGTTGTTTCTGTGATATGATGACTTCATCATATGAAGATCTTGTCCTCTGGATCATGCTATTTTGTAGTAAATAACTTAATTTAGTTGTGTGGCAAAAATACTTTCAGGTAAAATAAGTGCTCCGGACATCATCTTGATGTATGCAAAATAATGATTTTTTACAAAAAGTCACATCTTAAACAGGTATGCATCTCTGTGAGGTCTCCCGGCCAATATGAAAACCCACTGAAAACATGTGTGAAGCGTCCTATTACCTTTCAAACAAAGACATTCCTTAGTCCTTTGTGGACCAATCCTGTGGAAACACATATGTTTATGTCACAGCCTGTCCCGCCCATCCTCCGTCAGCACTCCCCTGATCCTCCACACCTGTGCCTGATCCTATCACTCCAATCAAGCCCAACCTGTCACACCTGTCTCCCATTGTCTCACCAATGGCCCTTATCTACCTCAGCACCACAGTCATTCCCCGTCGGACATTAACCTACGCACCATATGGACGCTCTCCCTCTCCCTTCCAGGCTCCCTGGTGTCCCATGTATGCTCCACTGTGGTCAGCTCCAGTAAAATCCGTTATCTGTGTTCTTTTTTCAGGGCAGTGCAGAAGGTAGTCAAAAAATACATGGACACCCTCGCTGAGTACCCTGGGCCTGAGGAGAGGTTGCGGGTGGCGGTTGACCTGGTCACAACGCTTGACAACAGACCTGAGCTTCTCTCATCCCGGGGTGTGGCTAAGTTGATGGAAGAGGCTTGGGTGGTGCACCTTATTGTTGTAATGGAGCTACAAACCCCTGCTCCATGCCTCCCTACTCCAGATTTTCTTCCGGCGTCCACACCTGCTTCTTCAGTGTTACCTCCAGTTCCCGGGCTCAGGTCCTCCGTGACGCCTCCAGCTCCCAAGCTCAAGTCCTCCGTGTCGCTTGCAGCTCCCAGGCTCACGTCGCTAGTGTCGCCTCCAGCTCCCAGGCTCACATCCCCTAAGCCGGTCTGCTCTGGCTTTACAGCGTCCTACGCCAAAGCAATGTCCAAAGCCAGCTCCCAGTCTCCGAGGAGGTCTATGGTCATGATGCTCCTCTCCAGCCCCTGGCTCCTTCCTGTCCATTGGATTCTGGCCCCGAGGGGTCTCTGCAAGAGATGCTCCTCTTCTGTGGCCTGTGGTTCACCCTGCCGAAAAGATTGCTCCTCTTCGGCCTCTGGCACCTGGGTTCGCCATGAGGTGGACGTTGCCGAGCTCCCCAGAGCTCCCATCTGTGCGACCTCCTGGTCGCCCGCCAGAGACTCAGCTCCTCTCTGTGCGACCTCCCGGTCGCCCACCAGACCAGCTCATATGTAACTCTGTGCAACTAGCCCAGCTCTCATACACATGTAAAACCACACTCGAGTGAATGGTTATAACAGCTGGTAAAATTATTTCATGTACTTCAAGGTGTGTGCAGGGATATCTTGGCAAAGCTCTGAGAAAGAGGGTGAATTTTGATTAATGTATTTCTTCCTTATCTACCCTTTCCTGATTTCACAGTGCCTGTGTGGGAGGTGCAGCTGAAGACCAACAGTCATGAATTTGAGATTTGACTCTCACACATGGTTACCCAACCATAAATCTGAAATTCAAAGAACCAATATGAGATTCAAACAATCTGTTTCTTAACCTAATTATGGTATATTTGTGTATCTTGGTAATCCTGTCTGCATGGTATGGGGTATAGCAGACTGATATGTGATCAGCTTCCAAACTATGAAACAGTTGATAAATGTCACCACAAACTACCACATCCTAAGTGACAGTTGACATTTTAAAATTGGAGCACTAATAACTTAGTGTCTACATCTTATCTCTTCTGTCATTTATGCTTCAGAAGTGCAGTTAAAATGCTGCTTTTTTTGCACCCTGCCTGGGATTTTTTTTTTAAGAGTATAGTGCACTGAGTATTACATTTACAGCTTTGTATGCCTTTAGCTGCTTCACAAAAATTCATTTCTGAAATACTACTAAGAAAGCAAGTCGGGATCAGCTTTAATAGTGCAACTGAATTCTTGCTGATCTAAAATGTACATGACATAAGCAGAATTGTAAAAACAAAGCTGCATATAATGTACATAATATAGGTAAGATTGTAAAAGGAAGGCTGAGGTAGATAAGTCAATTTTTGAAGAAAGTCCAAACAAATGATCTGTAAACCAAAGCTGTTTGTCTTAGAATTATTCTATAGTTTGCTTCATCATGCCACAGTGCAAGTCCTTCTCTTTGTACAATAGACTCTACAACCCAGAGACGATCCATGCTGAAATCCTCTGTACACATTATCACTGGAATAATAAAAAAGAGAGGGAATGCATGAAGAAGGATCTAACAAATCCATCTTCCATAGTCCTTCTCATGTTTGAGCACTTTAATCTTTGGTATTTTTAAACAGGTCACTTTCTTAAAAAAAAAAAAAAGCTCAACATGGAATATTACTAACATTCTTCAGCAAAAAAAAAAAAAGAAATGCCAGGGGAGGTGGTATGTTACCATGTTACCATTGAAAAGCAGTATAACTAGGGGTTGGCTAACCACTACTTACTATAAAATTAAGGTTTTAAGCCTAATCTTAAAAGGTAGAAAGGGTGTTTCCCTTCTGAACTCAAATTTAAAGCAGGTTCTATGAGCGATAACCAAAATCTCTGCTTCCCATTCTACTTTTACAGACTTTAGGATGCACAAGTAACCCTGCAATCTGAGAGCAAAGTACTCTGTTTGGAAAATATGGAACCATTGGATCTTTGATATACAATGGAGCTTGGTCAATAAGAGCTTTATATATGTAGAGAAGAATTTAAATGTATTTTCTGGATTTAAAAGGGGGCCAGTAAAGAGGATTTAAAACTGGAGAAATGTAATCTCTTTTCCAGAAGAAATGCATAGCTAGACAATTTTATCTGGAGTTTTTCTGGTCCAAGGACAAAAACCTGAGTCTTGTCTAAGGTTAAAATGAGAGAATTCAATTATATGTGCATTTATGCTTTTAAGACTTATTTGTAATCTAACAAATTCATTGTTTTCATCAGGCTTCACAGAGGTATGTCTGAGTATCATCTGCATAGCAACTGAAATGCTGTCTAATAATATCACTTACAGGAAGCATCTACAGTGTGAAAAGTATTGGTTCCTGAGGAACTCCATGACTTTGCTGTGTGATTAAAGCTCATTCCCATTAAACAAAAATATATCTAATAAATATGACTTAAACCAGTCTAATGCATCCACTTTAATCCCATTAGCATGTTCAAGTCTCTCTAATGGAGTGTTGTGATCAAGAGTGTCAAATGCAACACTGAAATCTAACAAGTAGAGACTTTATCCGAGTCCACAAGGAGATCATTGATAACTTTCACCAGTGCTGTCTCTGTACTATGGTGAGCTCTAAATCCTAACCAAAACTCTTGAAACAGATTGTTTTTGTTCAAATGGGCACACACTTGAGTTGAAACAAGGGTTTGATTACAGTGGCCCTGGTTGAGGCATGTATCCTGTGAATGGAGCTATACTGATCAAATCCAATACAGGTTTACTTGATTGCATCTGTGTATGCTGCACAATTTATTCTATTCTAATCTATTCTCTTCTATTCTATTATATTCTAATCTAATCTAATCTATTCTACAGTCATTTAGCAGACACTTTTATCCAAAGCGACTTACATTTGAGTAAGAGCAACACAAGCATGAATTCAAACAAAATGGGACATTATAATTAAATGGTAGTCAGACTGCTGTGAGTCTAGTTGGACCCAGGTGCTGTCATGTGCTAGAGGCAGTGCATACATATATATA
>JBAGKP010000027.1:13131908-13153167 GCA_037177255.1 Melanotaenia maccullochi
CCAGACTCCGCCCTCAGTCCCCATGGTAACCTGCTCACCCTGACCTGCAAACTCAGACACACACCAAAACATGACACATCCTCGCTGTTTGAAGATGAGATATCGAAGATCTTTTCTGCCTTTTGCTATCAGACTCTACAATGAACACATAGAAACTGTGTTTACATATTTATGTACATATTCATATACTGTACATACTTACCTGTCAGACCATATACTGTACATTATAAGTATTACTTTTTGTGTGTGTTTTTTTTTAAATCACCTGCAGGCTTCTGTTTCCAGCACCTGTACTGTGGCAACAAAGCAATTTTCCCCACTGAGGGACTAACTGTGGCTTCTTTGTGACTGCCACAGGCTTGGCGTAGCTCCCCAGAGGTTTGACGCGCACCTCTGCCAGACCTGATATGCACCCCAGCTACGCAGATGGTAACATGGAGGTACTCCCTTGTGATTGGTCAGTTCGGATCACATGTTGCAGGATATCTGGATATTCTCGCTGAATTTGTGTGGTAGCCACCATTTTTAAAAACAATAACCAGTGGATCAAGTTGATGAGAGACTGATCTACCTATTTTTCGTTTTCTTCAACAAGTTTATAAAGACACTGAACCATACTGGATGAAAATTATTTTAAAACAGAAAATACCTACCAAACTGAAGTGAACCATCAAAAGAACTCTGACCTGATGAGTTTACCAGCCGATACCACCCCTGCTGCCACCTTCAGATTATAAGGAGAGACTGTAACACGACACCAAATTGACACGCCCCCCCTTCGCCCGAATGCGAGAGCAAACTCGCCAGTGTCACTACGCAATAACAGACTGCACGTAGACACCAGGCAAGCCTAAATCCGGCTTAATAAATGTTTTCTTATTTTTAGTATTCTTATAATCAAACCTTACTTTATTTGCTTGGAAAAATCTGTCTGTTTAGGGAAATATTAATGGCCCACTATTTAAATACAGGTTATTATAGAAAAATTTGTAAAAAGTTGTTTTTTGACTTTGTTTTTGTTTTTTTGTTTTTTTGTTGATTTTAGCAAAACTAACTTTTAGACTGGGTTTGACCTCCATGAACAGCCATGCTCAAGCATATACATAGTTTTGTGTCCATGCTGCATCATGAAGTTTAATTCTGTACCATTAAATGAGCAGTACACTTTGTAGCTGCAAAGGAACAGGTTTTTCCATCCACATCAACAGCTAAATTTGGAGGGATAGCAAAGGCGATTCACCTCCATCTCAGACAATCATTTCATGTATTTGCCCAGGCACAAAAAATGTCACTGGGAATTACTTGCAAAAATAAATTGACTGCTGCAATTTAAAGGCCGATTTGTAAGAACAGGCTTGCTCTTTTAACTAAACACATCCAAAAACTGCTTACAAAGATGAAGCAGGCTTTACATCCATACAATTCAGCAAGGAACTTGGTTCTGCCTCAAAAAATTTCCCAGTGAATACATTTCAGTTTTCCTGTCAAGCTGTTGCTACGCTAATCATTAAGAACCAGAGAAGACATCCTTTTACAGTAAGTCATGAACTTCTGTGTCCTTCTTTTGAGCTCAATTATAACCCTTATTATTAAATATATAAAAAGGAAATAAAAAGTGCTGGCCTCGGTGCAATTGAAAAAGCGAGGCCAAATGGACTGTAAGAAGATGGAAAGGGCTGGCTCACAAAGTCCTAAAATTCTAATTAGAGCCCCTATTCTGTTTAATATTAACACAAAAGATCCATGCTAAACTACTTTAATGTTTTCATTAAGTTTGGAAAAAACAGGTACAGTAACACATCAAAATATCTGCACATCACTATGAACTATAAAGAGTATGTATAACTGCCACACACACATTTTTGCATTGGAATTGTCTATTTGACATTTGTCTTACAGCCACTTTAAAAACCGACAAAACCATTTATTTTAACAGCTGAATATGCCATTTTGTCTTTTTTTAAAACATACATATAAAACTAAAGATAGTAATTACTGATACTTTTCCAATTTATGTTTTTGTTTCTTTGGGAATATCTCATTATTTGTTTTTTTTTAAAACAAATACAACTTAAAAAGTGCTTGGCTTGCGAGCTGTTGCACCTGAAAACTTGTCCAGAACAAGAAAACTGTCAGAAGAGCACTGAGCTGAAGCAAAGCATTTCTCCTAGTAATAAGTTATGATATGTTGCAAAAAGTGCTTTGCTTTTCCAATTCATCTGTGTCTAAAATTTACAATACGGATAAAATGTGAAAACTGTAAAAGTGAAACAATAAGAAGACCTAAGAAGACGTCAAAGTGACAGAAAATCAAAGAAATACGCTCTCACTGATATGAGGCTTTTCTTCCTTTATATCACCACTTCACAGGGATGACTCATCAGAGTCTGATTGACAAAACAGCTTTAATATGAACAATTATCAAAATGTTTTGTTAAATACTTTCAATTGTTCTAGTTAAAAAAAAACAAAAAAAAAAAACATTGTTAGCTGGAAAGAAGAAGTCATTGAGTATGGATGAATGGAAAGTTGTAACCATTGACAAAAATATGAATTTGGTATTGACCAAGAAGGTCATCAATGACATTAGGTTGACATCAAGTAAATGACTAGAACAAATGGAAGTCATTGCCTCTACATAAATTAACATGCGTTAATTAGACCATTTACCACATTCTGGAGCAATCATCTTGCTACAGAACTCTGAGTGTTAAAAATGCGCATGACCAAGTTTACAGAAAATGGTCCAAAAAAAAGAGAGAACGTAACCGATAATCGGAGGTGGTCTGGACAAAAATGTCTCTATGTCGTAGATCAGAGAATAATGGCCAGACTGAATGGTCATGACAAAAGCAACTGTAATTTAAATAACCATCCAACCACAATCAAACAATGCAGAATACCTGAATGTACAGTACAACACATCCAACCTTAAAGCAGCATTAGACCACCACCAGGTGCCACTCCTATCGGATAAGAACAGACACAGAGAATCACCAAAATTTACATTAGGAGTTTGGATAAACATTGCCTGGTCTGATGAGTCTCCAGTCACAATTTGGTGTGAACACAAAACTACTATCCATCCTCTCTTGAATCAATATTGCCGGCTAATAGTATTGGTTTAACGGTGTGTGGGATATGTTCTCGGCATATGGAGAGAAATCTCTGATGAACGTTTCCAAAACCTTGTTGAATATATGACATGAATCATTAAAGTAATTCTGAAGGCTAAAGAGGGTCCAACCCATTAACGGAAAGGTGTCCTGTTTAAATAATTCAGTCACTGTATATATTGAAAATAAAAATAAAAAAAATATCAAATCAACCCCTTTATTCTTAAGAGAAGTGATCCTCTTTTTCCCTGACAAAACTAGAGCCCATGGGTTTGCTAACAGCAGAGAGATCCCGTCTCTACCCGCTTGCATTTCAAACAGAATTTGTCCAGTGCACAAAGGCATGGTCCCAAAAATCGCAGCCTAATGAGACACAAAGGATTTTAACACAGCAAGTGAGAATACATCAGACTTGTAAAGCAGATGCTTTGAAGATCTTTCCCTTCTCTTCCGCCTCCGCTCTAAGCTTTGCTGTCCCCTACGCCACCATCCCCCACAGCAAGGCCGCACATTCTGCAATATGTTGATTAGGGAGAAGAAACGGCATGGACTGACATTGATTTAATGTGTGATTAGTATTGCCATGGATATAACTCTGTACATTTATTAACACTCATTCTCTGTTTATCTGTGTGTAAACACTGAGCTCTTGTTAGTGTATAAAGGTTGGGGGAGGGGGACAGAATAAAATTAAATGTTAATGTATTCAAAAAGTTCCTCAGTATATTGAGAATTTCCTTTGAAATGGAAAAAATATCCCTGAACATATCATATCCTTAACATATTTCAGATTATATGCAACTTATACAAATTGAAATAAAGCAAGAATGAGGTGCTTATTTAAAAAATAAATAAATAAATACACACACACACATATATATGTGTATATACATATATATATATACACTACCGTTCAAAAGTTTCAGTTTGCCATGGCATTCAATAGGGAAGTGACCCCAAACTATTTTCCTCCCTTTGAACTGGGGTTGCTTGAGGTAATTTGAGTAAACAGTTGTCAGAGTCCTCTCAGGTTCTAAGAGAGTGACAGCCTAGTGGTCACAGAGGTGGACTTTGGTCTGGAAGTCCAGAGGGTCAAGTCCCCAGTGTGAATCCCCAACAGACGTGAACAAATTTGGACACCTGAGCATGGCCCCTAACCCTCAAACTGCTCCCCGGCAGCAAAATATAGCAGCCAGCTGCTACTGAAGAAATCTAAAGATAGTTAAAATGCAGAGACTATTTTCCCAATCATGATTATTAAAAGAAAAAAAAAAAAGTGACTTCATGCCAGATATCAAACTCCAATGTTGTGTCTTAAGTAGACAAAGAAATTGATGAGGAAAATGTTACTTTTTTTTTTGGTAAAATGTTTTTGGATCGCGTGGTTTGTTATGTGAAAGAAGCACGCTCTGATCCGCTTGAAAACCGGAAGTCTTTGTGTAAATGAACTCTGGTGTTATGTCCTTAGTGTGAAAGCAGACTGACCATCCAGTGAGCCATTAAAAGGAACTTTTGTAGCTCAACATGTGAAATAACTTGCTGCCTTTCCCGCTGCTCATAATGAACAGATTTCGGTGGAAAACCACATTAGGGTTGAACAACAAAGTAAACCCCCCAAGACTGCATACACTTGTTTACTTGTTTACACAATTGTTTACTAGTGCTGAATGAGCAGTTTTTGGTCCCCGTGTCGGGGCTCATCACCTCCAGCAAGTAGTTGTTGCAACTGCACAATGTTGTCCATGCAGTTTGGTCAATTAAAGCAGTGATTCTTAAACCTTTTCTAATGTGCCCCCTTTGGAGAAATAAACATTCCCAGTCCTCTTACAATAAGTATGTAATATAACTATGTAACTTACTATACTCATATCACAGACGAGAGGGAGATGTAATAAGAAACACATTTACTGTTAAACCAAGAGCACAATATCTGCCCTCTTTCATCCCAGTCACCTGTTTCTCCATATCTCTTTTCTCCCTCCGATGCGTTCAGTAAAACCTGATTTTTGGTGGTTGGTAAGGACGAATTGGTGCATTACTGCCACCAAGTGGTCTGGAGTGTAGAGAAAAATGTTTCCAAGAGCCCAGGTTGTCAAAACATTAGTATGTCTGCTACATTTTCCCAATCCCATGGGAAAATGACAGAATAAAGTTGTAGGCAATCCAAACCATTAACATTATGTTTGTAACAAGCAGACAGATTGAAGGATGGGAAGTTTGACCAAAGTTTGTGGGTATTTGCAGCACCACAGGTACCACTGATTTTCTGACTCAAACAGGGATTCTGACCTTGCATCACACCTGCTTGCCAAGTATTAGAATTTGAGACATGTTTGCAAATTGAAGAAGTGGAACACTTCACTTTCTGTGATTATTGCAGGCAGATTCTGCGTCATCACCAAGGGCAGTTTGCAAATTAAGTCAGAAAGCACACACTGCCAGCACCTTGGCTCCACTGCATTTTAAGAAAAATAAAGCCGACTGTTTGACACTACTCTCCTCTAATATTTGAAGAGAGACTGAACTTGTTTATGTCAATCCCTTGCAAATTGCTCCCATGTCCCTGCCTTTCCTCCTTGTAGGATAATCAATATTCTGTGTAATGCAAGTAGGCCTCATTGTGAGCATAATAAGGGTACGTGAAAATTTAAGCAGTGGAATCCAGGCTCCATTTCTCATGAGGAGGTGGATTTTCAGCAAGGGGGCCTTGCTTCCAACTTGGATGAGACACCATAGAAGAGGTTGGAAGGGGAAACAACTTGCACCACAAGTTGTCCCTAAGACAAAAGCCTTCCCTTGGTTTAACACACAGCTGTGGTATTTGTTTCTGGCACTCATTTCACAAGTCTGATGGAAATTTGCAGCTGAGGCATTCACAGGAGTGTGTGGGGAGAGAAAAAGTGACTGAATAGGGAGAAGTCGAGAGCGAGCAGGGGAGCAAAGAAAAGCAGAAAGTGGAAAAAGCGCACTGTTATTCAAGCAACACAACATGTTGACCCATTTGTTCCAAAGATTTTTGAGAAAGCCTGATTATGCTTTTGCATCAGTAATTGATTTTCCCCCATTGTGAAGGAGGTCCAGACTCCATGTTTGACTTGATTTAGGGGATTATCTAGCTTAAAATGTTGAAAAGCCTCAAACTCGATTGCCTCAAAATGACAAAATCCCCTTATTTCCTGCCATCTCCTCCTGCAGTCTTTCTGATCAAACTATTAGTGTGAGTTGGATCCATCATCTCTGGCAAATTTGTTCACAAAGACACCTCCTGATTCATTCAGAGCAAGATTTTCACCAAGATAAAGCCACTGTTCATGGGCAATTTATTTGTTATTACCTAACAAAAGGACACAAGTGTGGCCTGCCTGACTTCTCCTTTCTGAAGTCAGCTAAACTCAGAATCTCTAATTGGTTCCCTGGCCCGGTTGCACCTCAAAAGGCTTACCATCATTACTGACAAGGAGAGGAATGCAAAGGAAGAATGAGCAAGATTCCCGACAATTATCTCTCCCTGGTGAGCAGGGTTGCAAGAAGAACTAAGGGAAAGGCATGGAGTGGAGAGGAATATCAAAGAGACCTGGTGGTTCTTATTTTTTTTCCTTCATTTTTGTCATGCTAATATGCCATCGAAGGAGGGAGAATCTTGCAAAAATAGGTCTATGTGTGTGTGTGTGTGTGTGTAATGAATGCATCCCAGTGTTGCTTTTGGAACAAAGATTTTCTTTCATGCAGCATCAACACTGTTTATGTTTACAGATGATGATAAAGATGTTTTCAGCTGGGGAAGTTTGAGAGAAACTGAGCGAGTGGTTGTTGTACAGTCAGTCCCAGTCTAAGTTGTTTAACACTATTGTTAATTTTGACAGCAAACTTTGATGTAGTTTTTTGGCAGCCTTTTGACTAAAATGTTTCATTTTAGTCACACCTACTTTGTTTCCTAAAACATTTTTAACGCATGAAAGTAATGGGCCATTTCTTTCTCCAAAAGTAACTAACTTTGCAAAAGCACAGGATTATCTGGACATAGTGTTAGCATGCTTACCTTTGCATAGATTTTCAGCATGACTGTTGTGTTTTTCCGGTTATAGTTGCTACACATCGTTTTGATTTGCGTCGCATCATATGTGAAATATGTCCATATGTCAGCTCTTCTTTCTCTCCTTGGAGTTGAAATTTTTTAAGATCATTTATCATGAAAGACAGAACATGTGGGAACTGTTCAGAGCATCCTCCTGGGTAACCAAGCGTGTGCAGCCACACAATACGAGGATTTGTTCTTTGATTTGTGTTCCTCTCGTCTTTTGACACAAAACAGTTGTTGTGTTTGGATGTAGTTTCTACTGGGTACTTTTGTCTCATTTTTATTTGTGTGTCAATACCTTTTCGTCCTTGTTTTGATCCATGCGCATTAGTTTTTATTAAGTTATCGTTTTGTGTTCATGTGGAAAAAAAAGTCGTTGAGAAAGGCTGATAAAAATTTGTCAATAAAATTAACACTGTTTAACATACCATATGTCAGTGCAAATAAGTTAAATTGTTTGCTTTTTCTCTGTTTAATTCCAACTTGTGCATGCATGGAAGAGCTTAAAGATATTTCTTAGTTCTCCAATCTTCTACCTAAATGAATTTTGTAATTTTAACCATAGAGATCAAATCAATTCAAATACAGACATCTGGCATCTGAATATTACAATTACTGTATCATAGTGAGGAACAAATTCTCTCTGAATTTAGGAGTGATTTGGAGATTTGGTCGGCGATCACTTCCACTGTGACGTCCCGCTCTGCTGGATGACACAGTGCATTGTCTGCAGCAACAGTCACACTGTGATGGGACACCATTATATTTGTGTTTGAGATCTCTTTAACTGTAGCAAAGTGTTCTGTGTACACTAGCAAAAAACGGGGGGAAAAAAAAAGATAGAGTTTCTATTAAAGCGGTTTTGAGCCCTAAGAGGCTTTTTTGGCACAAATGTGAAGATCAGGGAAAGGACTGAGAGGCTCTAAACTCCCTTATGAGAGAGTCAGCACCACTGGTGTTTTTAAGTCTTAACTTTTAGGTGGAATTTCAGCTTTGACAGGTTTGGCTTGCCACAGATTCTTTAGTGTATTATTATTACAATAACCCATCTTTTTCATCTGCAAACTTGGTTTTATGTCCACCCATTCTGAACTTGTACCCTTCTCTCAACACCTCTGACTTCTATTCATCATTCTGACAGGGTTAGAAAAATAGGACACACTCTAAACTGCCAACACTTAACCATCACTGCTTAATAAAGTGGAAACATGAACAGTTGCCTGCTTATGAAATTAATTAGCAGAAAAATACCTGTCAAGCGTGCCATAATTACTGGCCAGTCAGTCTGGCAGAGGCCGCCTCAGGCACACACTATCAACTGCAAGATGACTACGATGCTGCGACAATTGGGAATGAGAAAGATAATGTCATTGTCATTGTCATTGTCATTTTATTATTTTTTTTTAAGTTAGAAGATGAAACAGGATAAATAGAAAGTTTTCCGCTGAACCATTTAAAGTGGACTCTGTGGTAGGGCAGTAAAATAAGAACAGATCTACTTGGGGCTAAGAATATCTGGAAGAGAGAAGCATCACATAACACCAGTGATTAATGGTTAGAGGATCTCAGAGTAGACCACAGCAATCTCCCATTTTCCGAGAATCAAGAACCGATAACCATCTCAATGGTAGAGATCCAAGCTAGAGTCTCAAGGATAACTAGATGGACTCCACCAGACCCTGACATGATACATAACTGGTGACTAAAGAAATTTACTTCACTTTATGAATGCCTTTCAGCACAAATGAACCAGCTAAGCACTGAGTATGAGAACGACAGAGGCTGTGGTCTAGCACATAAGACAGAACCCCAGGTGCCGGCTGTGCAAAGTGGTCTCTGAAACAGTCCAGCAGATAGCAGCAGGTATTGATGTGCGGAAAGATACTGAAATATCAATACCTCCAATACCAGCTATGTTTACTCTCAAATTGATTTTATGTTTGGGGTAAATATGTTATTCATCACAGTGGGAAGTAACTGTACAGTCAGGGTCTCGTGTAAATTATACAGAGCTGGTAGGGACTATTTTCTTCTGCTTGTCATATTAACGTGTGAAATAAGGCATAGTGTAGCGGCACTGTGAGCGGCCGCTCACTCTTCCGCTCACTAAATCAGTCCAAAGCTCAGTCACATGTGGTGCTGAACAGCAATGATGCTGTATGATGTGTGTAGGAAGACAAACAGGTATTATAGCACTGCCACAAACCTCCTTAAACATCTGAGATTCATCATAACAGAATATAATGAGGTTATGATGATGCAATCTGAAGAGTAGGAGAGGACAGGTGTTGCTAGGGCGAGATAGACGTCACTCTTGGAACCCTTTGATGCTGCAGGCAGGTGCTATCAGGTACTATATAGGTATAGAGGGAGAAAATGTATAGTTGTGTAGCACTGATGCTGAATTTTAGGAAACTGATTTTTATCTGTTTGCAAAGTTCAGAAAGTTCAAACAACAATAAATCCCCTATCTTATAACTAAGACATCCTGTTTTGCTCAGATGTACAGTAATAAATATGGTTATTAAATAAGAAGGTAACCGAGTTTAGCTTGGAGAGATTGTTGTGTCTATGACCACCTCACATCAATTCAAAAGGCCTAGACTAAGTTAGAAAAGTATACTTCCAGAGGGTATATCAATAAAATATTCAGCATTGGGAATGAAAATTAAAAAATAAGAAAATGTAGCTAAAAAGTCAAATAAGCAGATAACATCAATTACTAATTTGTTTTGACTGACAGTTTAGTAAATATTTGAAGGTTTCCAGTTATTGTGGCTTTTATGTGTTTATGTGTTTCACTGGTAATTTCAATTTGAGTCGCAAAGCATTCTATTAAAAAAAACAACAAAAACAATCAATTCCTTTTCGCTTAATGCCAGCTGTGTTCCAGACATATTAAGTTTTTTACCAAAGTATCTGTATCGGATAGGGATTGCTGCTACTGACATGTATCATCAAAGGTGGTGGAAAATGATAGCGATTAAATCCTGTGGGACTTCCAGATCTACTGATAAACTGATGATGGCTAACCAACCAGACATCATGGAGCTCCACAAACTACAAAAGATGGCAGTAGTGACAGATGTAGTGATCTTGAATGACAGTAATATCCAAAAGAAGGAACACAAGCTTGAACACACCAGGAATTTAAGTAGGAAGTTGAAAAGACATGGGAGTAAAGGTAATGTGGTGCTGGTAGTAATTTGAGTACTCATGGCCATGAACTCCAAACTTAGAAACTGAGAAATGGCTCCAACAGAAATACCTTCAGAGATCTCTTTCCAGAAGAGGGCAGTCCAAGGAATAGTGCAGAACCCTCATGTTCTTGGGACACTGGTAGATGACACAAGCATGAAAGAACAACAACCATGACATGGGGGCAAGTCTGGGGCTCATCCAGGGTATCTTTAGGGGCCGGTTGTTCAAACATAATCCTAGCGGATTTCGGTTATCGGATAGGATCAAATCTTGAAAATGCATTGTTCAAAATGGAAATCAAGATTCCAAAATCCACTTGGATAACGTAATCCAATCCTGGTTGTTATCCGGATAAAACCCTCAGGATTATACTGATCCCAACAGAAGGCAGGATTACAAGGCGGATTTCAGAAAGAAACTACAGCCTAACAGCTGATCAAACAATAGAACTCTTTATTAGGTAAATATGCTTATATTTGTATTTTACACCTGACTTAACCCTTACAGTGATAAAGGTGTTAACATAGGGACAGGCTCCTATTAAGTCTTTCAGCGTAGTAAAAAAAAATGGTAAAAAAGCACAATGTAAAAATAAAAACATGACATTATCATATCCCCACGAAATAAACGACCTAACAGATCCAAGAACAAACACTAATATAATGTTCCATTTTCCTGATATTCATCACTGCATAATCGGAGGAGAACCTGGATTTTGGATCAGGATGATCCAATCCTATTTTGGTTTGAACAACCGGGATAAAAGTAAGTCGGATTACGTGATCCGCCATCCTGAAAAAATGGATTACGAAAGCCAGATAGCATTTATCCGGATTAAATTTTTTGAACAACCGGCCCTATGTGATATGGTTTGATTACCAATGGAGGTTTAGCTAAGCAGTACTATGAACTTTTTTGAGTTGGCATCAAAATGTCAATCATAATTATACATGTTTAGCAGGCTGAAATGCAAAATAGCTTTCCATCAAATACTGTTCTGTGTATTATGATCAAACATTTTTGCTTGGTGTTATCTGTCCAAAGGACCTTGTTCCAGAAGTCTTGTGGTTTGTTCAGATGCACCATTACAAAGGAAGTGTTGCCTTATACCATATACTTTTTTTTTGTTGTTGTATAAAGAGGCAGTTCCCTTTTGACAACCTTTTCAAGTAAGCCATACTTATTCAGTCATTTTCTACATTTACTGTTATAAACTTTAACCTGTAGGGTCTGAGATGTAGCTGTAGGGTTTTTCATAATTTCTCTGAGTTTTGAGCAGACAAATTTTGGTGTGAACTTGTTGGAATCGCCGCTCTTGGGAAGATTGGCAGCTGTCTTCAATGTTTGCTTTTTAAACTTATGAATAATTTCTCACTGTAGAATGGTGGACTCCAGATTGTTTTGGTGACATTACACCCTTCCCGGGTTTGATGAGCTGCAACTGCTTCTCTAAGATCATGGCTATATTCTTTCCTCCTTGGCATTATACTTCAGCATATTCAATAATATACAATGGATTGTTGTCTGAGGTTACATTTAACTGATTTTTGAATTTGTAGATTAGTGTTGCTCAGATAATTATGCATTCTGTCTTGTTATGCAAAACCTTGCAGCTGAAAGGAGTAGCACATTCTTTTTCATGTTACTGTATCTAAATGATCACATTAAATATTAATGGAAATCTTTCAAGAGAATACAAAAAAAAAGAAAAAAAACATTCAATTCAGTTCTGAATGTAAAAATTTGTTGCTTCATAAATCAAAGTATTTCCCTGCCAAAAAAAAACAGTCAGAGAGCTTTAGAATTCCAAATAGAGTTCAAGTAAATAATTAACACTGTGACTGTACTATGAATGAACAATAAAGTAAAATGGATGTCCCTACAAAGAAATACAGTCATTACTATGTGGGGCTCAAGCATTAATTTATGGTGTAATACGGTATGTCACCATGAAATTGGTGCTCTGCCCCGTAATTGCAGGCACTGACAAATATAATCTCAGATGTTATTCATCTTATCGCCTTTAATCAACAGATATACGATGTGTTTATCAGTTCAGCCTTGTAACTCGCATGCATCCGTTTCGCACTGCGTTTGTGTTCAAACACACATAAAATATTTTCAATCTCCACTGTCCCAAACACAGTGTTCTGGTGTGCGGGGGCTGGTTGAATAGTGTAACACTGATCTGGAATGATTAAAACAGAAGACCGCAGACCTCCTTTCTCCCTTCCCTATCCCTTGCTTCCTCCCGCCCATCCTTCTCATCTCATCTATGCTCCAGCAGTCACATTTTCTTTGAAGGAGAGATTTAATTGGATCTCCTCAGAAGGTGCTGTCAGATTAACCAAGCAGAAAAACAGAGTTTGGCTGGTCATGCTTCTATCTGGGGTCTCAGATTGCCTCCGACAGACAGTGATCCCAATAATCCAGCCGAAACATGATAAAGGGGCAGAGATATTGGATCAAAAGCATATATGCATTTTGATCAGGCTTTGAAGGCATGCGCAGCGAAGCGATGACGAGATAAGCAAGTGGTAATTATTTGTGGCTTTGACATTAAACATGAAATTAAATAGGAAGAGGTGGTTCAAGGTTTTATTTGTTTTTTTGGTACATTACTACAGTACTGTAGTTGTTTGTGTTGAATAGAAATTGCATCAGCTGACAACAGACTTCTCTCTTAGATCATAATCAATATGGTTTCACAAAAAAAAGACAATATTTTATAACATGAAGCAACTACACTTCATGTTTTCAGTAAAAATCATTGTTTTATATCTGTTAGCACTTCTGTAATTTCTCTTTTGCTCTGCAAGAGGTTATTGTATGTAAGCATTTTTGTTTTTAACTCTACTTTAGGAAGCGCTTAGCAAAATAAAAAAATGTCATGGGGCAGGAGTAAACTATCATCAATCTTGGAGTCATCATCTATGAGCTCTGCTTGGCAGGTTGTGTTGCTGTAAAACCACTCCACAAACAGCTTGTTTGCAGTTTGTAAAATTTGAAATGAAGACAGCATTTCCAAGTTGTTCACAAAAGTGAGATGTGAGAAAAATTTCATATCAGCAGGTTGGAGACATAAGGTTCAGAAGTACAAGTAAACCCAGATCTTACATAACTGCTACTGAAATTTTCTTTTATAAAGAGGTGCCTGGATAATTTATTCATCTATGGAGAAATTAGTAAGCAAACAGCATATATTTCACAAACAGAGTTTAAGAGATGAACCAAAGTAAGTAAGTAAGTGAATGAATGAATGAATGAATGAATGAATGAATGAATGAATGAATGAATGAATGAATGAATGGCAAGTGATTGAGGTGTTTTGAAGTTACTCAAAGCATGACTTTAACCCCTCGGATCAATATTAAGCATCTAAACAGGAACCTCAGCTGCAACAAATTCCAGCATATCTCAAATGCATTTACTGTTTATCTGGCTTAATTAACACTAAAAATGGACAGCTTGTTAAGCATTATGATACCAATTACCCTATGAGGTCATGAAGAATTGGTGGAGTCATGCAGTAATTTTAAGCACTTTTATCCACCGTGACACCATATCAAAAACCAGAATTCAATATTGCATTGTTGTATGGTGAATGGTTAACATCCCAAAGATTACAAACTGTTTTAGTTTAAAAACTGAAGAGGTACATTGACCTGATTTTGTTAAAGCCCACACATTCGCTATTGGAAATTATACAATTAATATTATGAAAGAAAATACCTTCAAATTTGAGACAAATCAAGTAGAAGCTGGAATATAGTTGATATTTACATAGAAAAAAACATGTGACCATTGAGCCAGTATTTGTTTGAAATAATTTAAAGCTCCATGACCAGAGAATGTCTGTTAATTAGCCAACAATAAGTTAATATAGTTGATATAATGTGGCAACAGGGCTCTGATGAGAACTAGCAGGAAATATATTTCTCTGGTTTTTAGCCTCTCTTTGTTGGCTCCCTGTTAAATTCAGGATAGAATTAAAAATTATCATCACATATAAAGCTCTCCATGACCAAGCTCCATTGTTTATCAAAAGATTTTAGTGTTCCCTCTATTGCGAACAGAGAACTTCCCTCTCAACTGCAGGTTTAATTGTGGTTCCCAGAGTCTCTCAAAGTACAATAGGACGCAGAGCCTTTGGTTATCAGGCCCCACTCCGATGGAGCCAGCTCCCAGTTTGGGTTTGGGGTGCAGACACTGTCTCTACCTTTCAGATCAGGGTTAAAACCTTCCTTTTAGATAAATCACATATTTAGGGGGGGTTAGCCATCCATTAGTTATGCTGCCATAGACTTAGACCTCTGAAGGACATCCTATGATGCATTAAGCACTTCCTTCCCTTTTCATCTCTCTGCTTGCTCCATTTTCCATTTATAAACCTATGACATTATTGGTATTATTAACTTGTATTTCTCCTCTCTCAGCTGGTCTCCTTGGCTAAAAGTTGCAGTGCAGTTGGTCGCTCTTTCCCGTCCTCTCCACCCCTACCAGTCGAGGCAGATGGCCACCCTCCCTGAGCCGGGTTCAGCCGGAGGTTTTTACTTCCTGTTAAAAGAGTTTTTTCCTTTCCACTGTTGCCCGATGCCTCATGCAGTGTAGGATGGGGAACTGAATCAAAGTCAAGTCAAGTCAAGTAGTCTGTTGGTTTTCCTTAGCTAGGCTATTACTGATTATGAATTGGCTTGTATGAATAGATTGGATGACAATGAATTGGCTCAGTTTGATTAGTCATTAAAGTGCCCTGAGATTTTGTAAAATTGATGCTATACAAATACAAAGCTGAATTGAATTAAATAGTCCAGTTATAGTATGTGTCAGGATTAACTGACATTGCAACTTACAGTTTATAGAAGAATGGTCGACTTCATTGAGGCTCTCTCCTTGTTGAAATCATGCAGTCCATTTATAAGTGACCAATGACTTCCTGGAGGATTAATTCCCTATAGAGTGAGAGACAAAAGGATGTAAAACAAATGTGTTTCTACAGTACCCATGCTGTTGAACCCATTTCACATTACTAGAAACCATATAAAAGAACCAATCAGTTGTTTTCCACAGACTCAACCAAAGTCTATCCTAAATGTGTTATACGGCGCAGGCCTTATTCCTGCCAAAAGATACTATTGAACAGGCTAATTTTGGTGCTTTTCCATGTCTTGTCTCAGCATCTCTTACAATCACTCAAAGGAATGAATAGCAACCATGCAAGCAACCGGGTCAGAGGCCGGTTTCCTGGAGGCCTCACTACTCTCCTCTGCCACTCAACTACCACTGTGATTATGAATTATGAATGATCATGAGGCTGAGTCAATAAAATTACAGTCACCTGCAACATAATTTAGACCCTAAAGGACCAAGACAAACACTTACAACTTCCCTATCCATCTCATATAAACTAAACTTTTGCGTCTGTTATCATGGTGGTTTAGAACCTTTTGCTTCAAAATGAAAACTGAGGTAGAGAAAAACCCAATGATTCAGCAACATTTTTGTCCTTTAACTTTGAACCACTTTTTGATGAAACCAAGACTCAAGTATCATTTTTAGCCCTTAAGGCCTATTCTCTTAAGCATTGGTCAGGTTTAATCTTTTCTTATTTATTTGTTACACGTGGTGGCGTGCCTGCGGCCCGATATGGCCGCCAACGCCACTGTGGGTTCTTTTCGGATCAGGGGAAGCAGAGTTAAACCACACTATAAGGTTAAAGGTTTTTAAAATATCTTTTAAAAAAAAATAAAAGATGAGTCATCTTCCGTCTTGGCCCCTCGAGTGTTCCATACTGTCCAGGCATGCAGCCTCTGGCAGCATTCCGGGTGGGATCTTGTCGACACATCCTTTTGTGTCCACATGCCTTTTCTTTGTTTTAGGGTCTATTACACCATCGCCTGCAGAGAAGATGAAAACACAAAAGCGGCAGTCTTCTGTTTCACATGGGGGATACCCCCACACCTTTCTGCCTGCCCTGCTGCTGGCACCTCACTTCAGGTTACACATTAGATTGTATGATGTACTCACGAGTTCCTGTGGCCCAGGGCTGATTGGCTGCGCCCACAGATCCGTTGCTGTTGCGCTCCCGACACGATCCACCCGCCACTTCTCCGAGGTCCCGCAGCACGTCGCCTTCTCCTGTCTCTGCCGCCCCTCTTGCTACTCTGCGAGGCTGCTCGGCCACTGGCTCTAATTCCGACCATCTGTTCTCCCCCAGTCATTCAAAGGCCTTCAAAGGCTACCCCCTACTCTGAAATATGTTCTTGTAATTTTATTTCCACCTGCTGCAGGTAAGCTTTTGACAGATTGCTTCTGTTGAGATGTAACAGTGGAGAATTAATGTAGATCGCACACACACGATTATAATAAAATGATGCATATTGATTATTGGGTTATTAATAAATTGAACAGGGTCAGTATATACATAGACAACTCAGCTGCTTGATGTAAACAGACTGATAACACAAGAGGAGACCATAAATAAATGAGGACAGTGAAATCAACAGCTGACAGCAGTCACGTGCAGTCAGGAAAGGCATCATGATAAAAAAGAAAGTGCATGAAATAAATATTAATATTTTCCACTGATATGTGTTAAAATGCATTTTCAGTATGACTCTACACAAAAATCACTGAATTTGAGGATTTCCTGACAGGAATCCCGGGTGAGGCGGTGGCGAGCTATGCCTCTCCTCTGACTGCGTGATCCAATACTAACAGGGTTTCATGACACGTTTCGGTTCCTTAGCATATCGCTAATATAAACGTTACAGAAATATTTGTTATACACCATGACTCTCCACAGTCTGTGTAATGTCTTTAATGTGTGTGTGAGAGAATTATTCCTTCTTCATACAATAAAATGCAGAGAAAGGCAGTACTCTGCCTTACCTCAAGGGGGCATTGTTGCATGCTGTGGGATAAAGAGTGAAAGAAATGCTCTTTTTGGTTTTTAAATTTGTAAATCTGACTCCAGACGAGTCGGTACCTCACCAGCCATGAAACCCACCTCACGTCATTGATCTCCATCAGCGTTCGTTGTTCAGCTGCTGAGAAAATGACAGCTCTTGGCTTGATCTTTCTGTTAGCTTCTCTTTTCCACCATCCACTCATCAGAGCTTCCTACGTTCCTTAGAACCATCCACATAGCCAAGCTATGTAAGCCTCGCTTGACGTAGTCTCAAGAAGGTGCAGCTGAAACGTGTTAGTAGAACAGCTTGAGCCTTAATTCAGAGATGGTGTTAGTTCAAGCAAGGCTTTCCTGATACAGCTTGGCTTTCTTTAGCAAAGTTTGTGGGTTAAAAATATAAATAAATAGCACAATTAAAATAGCATGCAGTTAAAAAAATAAAAATGTACTAATTAAAATAAATCCTGCACGCTCTTAGGCCCTGTAACATATGTATTTGTTTATTTCTTACACAGTTATTTCAAAAGAACAGCCTTGCAAATCCTGCATGTAATTCCTAGAATGTTTGTTGCTTTTATTGTAAATACAAAAAATCTATGAATATATATTAAGAGGTATTATATGATGATAATAATTAATAAATAAATAAATAAATAAAACTACTTTCAAAGTTTAATTTCCCTGCATATAAGACAACCTTTTGGCAAAACTAAATTTTTATTATTAGTGTAGACTTTTACTTTCATTAACCTTGATGTGATTTTTGGTGACTTGGTGCCATTTGTCAAATTATTGGTGGGGATACTTTTCCACCATGAATTCACCTTGCTAATGTCAAACAGGCCCCCGCAGTGAGGCTCTTGTAACACCTGGCTGCGACCAGGAGTCACAAAATGGTGACCCAGCACCATGAAGTCTAGCCCACTGAGCCCTTACAGCAGGCTGCCTGGAGTGTATAGCGTTGACTTGGGGAGTTATTGGACCACAGGGAGCCTTTCTCACAAGGGCAATCATTTCCAGGTCACAGTCAGGATGCCAATAAAACCATCCTGGTAGGTGTATTGTATAGATTCTCTCACAGATTATATCGCATATCATATGCAGTTAAGCTGCTTTTCACAACTTATCTTAATTGTTATATGTAATTTATATTCAAAATAAGTAATACAATTTTGTCTGTGACACACTGTGTAATGAGAGTTACACCAACCTGAAGTTGAGTGGCTATCGATTGAGAGTTTGTTTTTCTTTTACTGCACTTCTCCCCTCCGCCTAGATTGGAAGCTGAATTAAAATAAGGCTGCTGTTGGCAGTGACAGGAATACATACCCCTTAGGATGTCCTTAAGGGAAGGGTCAGCACTGTACGGCACAGTAAACAAAAATGCTGTTTGCATGCCATTTTGCATTATGACCTCTTGTCTGTTCTGCCTTAGTTATCTTGACAGCTCTTCTAGAGGCTGAAATTAGGCCATTTGCCCATTCTAGCCCTGAAAGTGATTACAATGTTTATATTCTAACAGTATTATATATAAATAAATGAAAAAAATAAGCTTATAGCATACATGCATGCTAATTACCCATAGCACCTTGACATGTGTATGCGTTCACACAAGATTCTTTTAAACGCTTAAAGGTTTTTTAATATGAAAGTCAAAGATTCCCCTCAGGACAATATGGGAAATTTTAATCAGAGAATTGTATGAGCAACATGAATAATGTTTGTAACTCGCTTGTCTCTGTACTTGTTGTATTTGTGGGTTATAAAGTGATCATGATTGGAGACGAAGATATAGATTAACAACACAGTGGACAAATGTCTGTTGACAGTGATATCTCACACTGCTGCTGCGATTTAGCAGTCCCTTTCTGGCAGAGATTACAAACTGACTACATAATTGTTATTCAAACAGTTGCGTATAGTTTATGGCATGGTGTTCCGAGCAGCTGGGTAGGGCAAACAATGGATGTATGAATGGAAATTCACATCTTAGAGGATCTTGGTACTGAGGGAATAGATTTTAGAGTATGTCACAATGATTAATCAAAGTGGTCCTGACTAACTCAAATAATTGGTTACATGTCAAACTGGCATACCATGCTGGGATCTATGTTTTTCTTATTTATTTATTTTTTTTAGTTGTTACTTTCAAATGGCAGGAAGAGGCCCTTAAAAAAGGATTGAAGGAGGCAAAAAAAATGTTTTGATATCAGCAGATCCTTTTGATTTTGATAAAAAAAAAAAAATAAAAAAAAATAATATATATATATATATATATCAAATCTCTATTTCTGGTACAGTATGTGCGTAAATGTGTTTAATTCTAAACTTAGGATACTTTAAGAAATGTATTCCCCTTAACCATGAATGCAAACTTAGAAAATCTTTAAGGTTCAAGCTGTCCAGAATATGCCCAACAATGAAGCCCCATGTCCAGATGATTATCCAGCAGGAGAAATCTGGACAAAATATCCTTCTTACAAAATATTAGAAAAACAAGAACTAAAAAAAACAAAAAAAAACACACACTTCCACCCAGCTATGGTCCAACTTCATTAATAAAAATATTTTAAAATAATCAGCAAAGCTCTCGCCAGAAGGATTATTATTTTTTTTTAAAGTAACCCCTCTAATAATACATCCAGACTAAACAGGTTTTATTAAAGGTAGACTTTCCTCTACCATCCATCCATCCATCCATCCATCCATCCATCCATCCACTTTCTGCCACTAATCCGGAGTTGGGTCGTGGGGGCAGCTACCTAAGCAGGGAAACCTAGACTTCCCTCTCCCTGGCCACATTGACCAGCTCATCAGGGGGGATCCCAAGGTGTTCCCAGGCCAGCCAAAAGATGTAGTCCTTCCAGCATGTCCTGGGTCTTCCCTGAGATACATGAACTCCTCCACTTGGAGCAGAACCTCATTCCCAACCCAGGAGAAAAGGCTCCACCTTTTTCCGGCTGAGGACATTGGTCTCTGACTTGGAGGTTCTGATTCTCCTCTCAGCCACTTCACACTTGGCTGCGAATCGCTCCAGTGAGAGCTGAAGATCACAGCCCGATGAAGCCAACATAACCACATCATCCACAAAGAGCAGAGTGCCAATCCTGAGGCCACCTAACCAGATCCCTTCAACGCCTCGTCTGCACCAAGAAATTCTATTCATAAAAGTTATGAACAGAATCGTAAGGGCAGAGTCCAACCCTCACTGGAAACAATACTGATTTACTGCCAGCAATGCAGACCATTCTCTGACACCAGTCGTACAGGAACCAGACAGCTCGTACAAGGGGGTCCGACACTCCATACTCCCGGAGTACCCTCCCCAAGAGTCCCCGGGGGACACAGTTGAACGCCTTCTCCAAGTCCACAAAGCACATGTAGAATGGTTGAGCAAACTCCCATGCCCCCTCTAAGACCCTGAAAGGGTGTAGAGCTGGTCCACTGTTCCACTGTTCCTTGTTACTACCAAACAACAGTCAGGACCCATCCCCCCACCAGAAGGCGGAGGGAGGCTACCCTTTAATCCACCAGGATAAACCCAAACATTTATTTTATAGGGACATGGTAATATCATGTTTTTATTCCTGCTTTACTATGCTGACAGGCTTAATAGGAGCCTATGCCTATTTTAACAACTTTATCCCTATAATGGTTAAACAAGTCAAATGCAAAATACAAATATAAACATATGCACCGAATAAAAAGTTCTATTATTTGATCAGCGGATAACAGCGGTTTTACCAGAGTTTCTTCCTGAAATCCACCTCGTAATCTCCATATTTTAATCCTGTCCTTTTCTTCCTTTTTTCCCTCTTACTCTATATACCTGTCAGGTTTGGCACTGACATATAAAGACTAAAGAAAATAGGTTTTCAATAAAAATTAAAGCCGCAAGCGGCATCCATCGGGTCCGAGCTGCCTGGACCCCGCCACCCGATGTTGCCATGACAA
>JBAGKP010000027.1:13170761-13194576 GCA_037177255.1 Melanotaenia maccullochi
GGAGTTTTATCCAAGTTCTTATTGGGCGCTGATGGCTGAGGTGAAGGCCCAGCTGTGGAACTCACGGTTCGCCACTGTAGGTTCTACTTTTACACAGTTACCCATCAAACATTACTTTACTTATTCCTAGATGAACTGGGTTTTGTCCCCTGGTTTTTACTAAAGGTAATTTTTTTTAGGAGGTGATAACCATTCAAATCTTTCACTGTGTTCCAGGAAAATTTACTCAAGCATAATAACATATCCCGATTCTGACATTTCTAATCCCCCGCCTTGGCTTTAATTTGAGACCAACATTTTACATACAGCCCTTGTAGTTGAGAAGATATGCTTAATTTATTTTGGGTATGTCACATCAGACAGGAGGCAGAAAAAAACAGGCCTAAAAAAGAGGTTAAGCCCTTCACTCAATTGCATCCTAAAAACAGGAAATTGTTTAGTGCTTTAATATTTATTTATCCAGTTTTTTATTTTCTTTCTTTTGCCACTCTCTCCTGTCACTCTGCCAACTGCTCCATCATTTTTCCATGACAAAGAACTCAATCTAGAGTTAAATGAATAGGCAGAACACATCTTCTTTTCCCTTTGACTTACAACTTTTGAGGCTCTGATTAGGTTGAAGCTGACCAGCTGGTTATCAGAGTTTCCACACATACTTTGAGAACCTGTATCCTATCAGTTCAATTCTATTAAATACTTTTCAGAGTCCAGCAAGAGTCTGCTTGGCCATTTCATGACCTGTCAGTCATTTTAGTTTTTCTGGCTTTCTGTCAGTAAATAGTGTTGATTTTCCTCACTCCATTTCTTTACATTTTTTTCCGATTTTATGTCTGTCTATCTGGCCGTCAGTTTGTCTGAAATGGAGAAGAAAATTAAGTTTTCTTTATCTTGCAGGTTTGTAGACATATGAAGCTTAGTCCATTGAGGAAGCAGTCATACAATAAACATTATTGGTGGTGACCACCAGGGTTATGTGTTCTTGCCACTGTTTATTCCATGTTTACAAAAACTTTCATATCTTAAAGCACGCGTGACTTCATCCCAACTCAGTAAAAGGAATCTTCAAAGTCTCTTTTTTTCGGGTTAAATCGATTTTATGTCAAGAAACCTCCCTTTTCCAGATTTGCTGGACATTTGAAGCAACTCCTTCCCAGCATCCATATATCCATATACATATATACACCAGCCGGTTGTTTAATGATGCAGTCAGACAATCCTCCTCCTCAATTCATAAAGTTAAGAAATTTCCTGTTAATGCATTCTGTTTGCACTGAGATCGTCATTGATCACTGGTTTTATAACAACTGAGTCAGACCAATGAAAAAGCCACTGTGAGGTATAAATAAAGAAAAGCAATAAAGTCCATAGTTCTGTTCTCGTTAGCAGTCTGAATGTTTTCTTAATTACAAGGCATTTGGAAATTTATGGGTATTTATTAGTCCCATGATATTTACTAGAAGCACTTAATGTATCAGGCCTTAATGTGTTTCAAATGCATCATTAATTTTGGTCCGTAAGGCTAGACTGTGTGATTTTTCTAAGGAGTCATGAGGTCAGCCTTGAGTTCAGACAAACCACCTCTGTGGGGCATGCCTTTCCAAATAGCCACTCTATGAACTGTCACATAATGGCTGGGTCTTAAAGCTGAGGTAACCATGTAGTATTTTAGGAGGACTTTTGCCCCTAGTGTTTGGTGGAAAATAAAAGCTGCTTGCATTTGGAGACAGATTATGAAGCAATAAGCCCCTATGCATACGGAAAATCATCATCCATTTGTTCCTATAAATGACTGAGAAAATACATGTTATATAATAGTTTTGTGTGTATATATATAATTTCTTTCATATGCATTATGTTTGTGTTTATTGGGTGCCCCATTTTTCATGAATTTATAGCCATTTTGTATCTTTATGTGGTCATTTCACATCTCATGATTGGTTGATTTCTCACACTGCTTAAGTTGCATCTAGTTTTAAATATTTTTAGTCTCAACTTGCTGACTTTATTTTTGGAAGGGTCATGTTATATGGCAGCTGTGCTATTTTGTTCAGATTTCCATCTCTGTTTTACTGCATATATTTAACTTTGTACGTTTTTATGTTTTTTTGTCAATTTATCCTTTCCATGTCATCCCATTGTCTAGGAGAGATGGGTAGTAAAGCTAAAGAATGTACTAAAGTAAGAGTAGCATTACTTTAACTTAAGATTACTCAAAATGTACAAACTAGTCATCTAAAAAATTATTCAAATGCATTTAGAAAATGATTTAGTGAAGAAACACCAAAACTAACTGATTAACTGAAATGTCTAATTTATGTTTTAGAGATTATGTAAACAGACAAGTAATCAAAACCATCTTGTACATTCATGATTTGCAATAGTTGTTAGCTAACTTTTTCTTTTTTTTCTTTAGTGGGCAAGAGTTGTACGGAGGTTGTTGTCAATTTCAAACAATACTCCTCATTGTTGTAATGCTTCACCTGAAACAAAGGCTTTTTCTTTTATAGCCACTTAGGACAGCATTCTTTAATTTTTCTGTTGGTCTCTTATCCATTGCTAGCTTTCTGGGGGAGACTTCAGCCCTGCCAGCAGGTGACATCACACAGGCGGGAGACTGCTGTTAAATTATGCTTGTCGTTTAACTTGCTTTTTCTTGTAAATGGTCGAATGTGGTCATGAGACTGCATGGTGGCATCTGATTGGTGAAACTGGCAGCATCAGACCAAAACTATGCAAATGTATTGGAATAATGACCACATGTTGGTCATGCATTCTTACTGGGATAGATAATTTTCTCAGAACCAACGAGAGGTCCTCTTGACTTCATTTGCCAGTGAGCCGGTGCACAGTAAGTCTGTAATCTGTATTGTAAATGTACTCATCAAACTAATTACGCAATTCTGAGTATTTGCTATGTCTCATTTGAATTCCTTGTATTTGACTTCATCGATGACTTTGTGCCATTATGTATGTGCACGAATAGCAACAATGCTTGCAAATTTCCCCCCAAATTTCAGGCATTGTTTGGATTAGTCCACAATATCATAAATCAACATTAAATATCATCTCCCGTGTATTCTCAAGCTTATTTTGCCAGGGTCGTTTGAGATCATGTAATTACACAGCAACTCGTGCACCAACTTTTAAGAATGATTTACAGCACAGGGTTCATATGGTCACATTAATCATTCTTATATTAATAGGTTCCAGTGTTGCTTGTCTCCTCCAGGGTCCAGGGTGAACAGGGGGAAGATACCAAAGTGCTCAGAATTAATGGTGAGCCAATGCATGCCATTACTCTCTGACTGTGAGCAGAATAAAAATGGTTATGAGTCATACGAAGAGTTCCATATTGTGTTTGGTTATCATATCCAATTTGTTGTGATTATTATTATCATCTTTGAAATGTGTGATGTTTGTGTTAAATGCTGTATTTGTCATTTACTAGAAATAAGGTCATTTTAGTCTTTTACTAGCATAGGCTAAAACTTACAGTACAGTACAGAAGGCTAGTGCATTCTTTTAAACTAGACTAAGTTTCTCAGATATTATTTTCTTATCATACAGTATGTGACATGTGTGCAGCTCTTAACATCCTTGATTTCAAGTATTGGCTTTCAATTGACCTCATAGCTGTTTCAGTTAAATCAAAACTGAAAAATCACCTTTAGACATGGCCTTGGCTCCAAAAACAGTACATTCAACCCCAACAATAAAGTAACGATTTCTTACTTTGGTTTGATCTTTATTTAAATGAGGCTGCATGTATAAGAAATAAAGGTAATAAGCTCTGGTTTACAGCTTAATTCCCTGGATTTAATGATTGCCTCACTTAATGAGCACAACTGAGAGTCAGAAAGGTTCAATAAAAAATGCATACGATGTGTACACAGTTTTCAAACTGATATAGTTGGGTTTTCAGATCTGAGGGACGAAACTTCCATCTCTTCTTAATAAGACCCTACGGAATTTTTCTGTTTGCTGAAGCGATATTGTTTGTTGCACAGTATTGACATTGCCTATCCACATGGTGTTATTTGCAATTAAACTAAGACTGGCATACTTTGGTTGACATCATAAAGATGGGTTTAGTATTTTTGATGCATTTTTGTGACATTTCTGAGGCTTTTAATTTAATTTCTTTTACAAATATGCATACTATATGCACTGGTTTCTCACAAGGGAACTGACGATGAGTTTTGAGAAAGTGGGAATTATTCATAAAGGCAACAGCTCTGAGGAAGAAACACTTTTCATGTCTTGGGGATCTCAGTGTCTTTAGTTCTGCAAACATATCCCTTATTATAACATTTTTCATCAACCAGATTTTGTGATACTTTTACTTCTGCTTATGTCAACGTGAATTCCTGTACAAGATGACATAAAAATAGTAGAAATTTTGTCAGGTAACAGTGGACAAAACTTTTAAAGAAAGTGCAAATCCCCAGAGTTTGAATAAGATTACCGTCTTTGTGCTGACAGGAAACAGTGGGGTGAGGGATTTGACTTCTCCAGAAACCAACCCTCGTCTTTAGGGTATTTGCAGGATTTAGCAAAGTTGTTTCAGCTGAACCAGACAGCCAGCTGTTTCCCTTGATGTCTGCACCCTGACCTCCCCATGAATAAGGCAGTGTGAAAAGTTCAACACTTCCGCTATCAGTCAAACTTACAGTAGGTCTTGGAGGTGCTTCATACTACTTATGTAGGACTTTGCTGAGGATAAGTGGCTCCTATTTTTTTTTTCTTTTTTTTTTCTTTTTTTTTCCATAAGATTAGGTGATGCTTTGTACATGTTTAACAAACTTAAAAATGAATCTCCATATGATACTAGTACTATAAAGAAAACACACAAGACTACACAGACAGAAATCCAATAGCGACAAGACAACCAAACAGAAGTGGGGAGGAATCAAGCTGATGGTGAAAATATGGTCTGGAAAAAGTCAGTAAGAAGGTAACAAATGACAAAACAGTTGAGTCACACTGTCACAGACTGCTCTCATTTTAGTTTATTTAAAATATTTTAATTTATTTAACTTTATTTCATATTTTAATGTTGTTCATATGCTGTTTATTTGAATAGTTCTTAATGTTTAATGTGTTTAATGTTTATTAATCCTTCGGGATTAATAAAGTACATAAGAAATTAGTTGCAAAAGAAAAACCAACTTAAAAACAAAAGATAAACAACTGACAAGCATACATGTAATGGATAATAAAATTAATGCAACACATGCAACGACTTTGCAAAACAGTTAACATAACTAAATGTGCAACAGGGTCTCCAACTCCAACTCGAGGAAAATGTAAAACCTGCAGTAAAATAGCCCTTAGCCCAGGAAGCTTTTTTTTCATTTAATCCTGATTTAAAAAGTCCTTCACACATTTCCACCAATATTACCCAAGTCAACAATCGTTCCTTTAAAAAAGTACCCAGGAGAGTGGTATAGGACTAGACAGATTCCCTGGAATTCTGAAGGGTTCAGAGGTGAGTGCTGAGAAACTCTGACTGGTGAAACATACTTAGAGCATTTCGCAATTTCATGTATAAATCAGTGTGTAGATATAAACATGTTTTTTTTCTTTTTTTTTTTCTTCCTTCTGCACAATTACCTGCATTTTTTTCATCATTTAAAAAAAAGAGGTATGAGAAGTGGACAGACAACAAGGTGTCTAAGCATTTTTAGGGTTAACAACTTAAAACAACGGAGTATGGAAGAATAGCTGTCATGCTGGCCGAGCTGAATGTAAGACTCAACTCAACTCAACTCAACTTTATTTATATAGCCCTTTAAAAAAACCACAGCTGAAACAAAGTGCTGTACATAAATGGACAAAGCAACACAAAGTACAAAATCAACCAGGAAATAAATAATATCATAAAATATAATAAAATAATTGTTAATTGTTTTAAAAACAGTTTTAAAACAATGAACAATTTTAAAAGACACACAAAAACCTGTTTGGGAAAATATGAAACATTACGAAATTCCCAATTTAGGTACAAAAACTGAAAACATTATTAAAGTATATGCAGTATATGAGTATAGGGTGGCCTGAGTGAGTGAATGTCTCCCAGTCTGTTTTTTTTTTTTTTGTTGTTGTCCCAGTCCGGCCTTGATTAGGCATATGAAGCATATTAACACCTTCCAGTTGTGTCCTTAGGCAACGCTACTGCCTAACTACTGTAAGTCACTTTTGATAAAAGCATCTGCTAAATGACTGTAAAGTAATGTAAAAAATGATTAAAGAAGAGATCTGTCACAATAAACTTGGTATCAGATGTTACACCAATACTAAAAGGTTTAATGTTATTATCCCAATCAGCAATACATAGTTACAAACTCCTGCTTCTCTTTAACACAAAATTCATTAACAGGCTGTCAAAACATGAACCTGAAAATCTCATCTCTGTTTTAGCTCAAGGTTTGAAATAGTGTAATTAGTGTTTTATTAGTGTGTAAGACAATGAAGACTTTTAGTTTATTCTTGTGGCATTGGATGCATATTTGTGCTGGTTTGGCTGCTTTAAATGGGGTGCAGGTTTTGTGAAAAAAAAGCTGGGACCCACTGCTGTACTGCATAGCCCATACACACCACTCTGAACAGTCTTTTAAGGTTACTGTGCAGCTGCTTGGCAGCTGGCACATATATACAACCAGATGGATTAAGCTGTGATCTAATCTGTTGGGGAGGAAATCAATCGAGCCTTATGCATTTTAACTACTGGCAAGCATCAAGTCCAATGATTTGCAGTTTAGTGGGAAATGCTGCTGCTAATGGGAACTGAGGAATTAAGAGATATGCCAAAAATACATAAACAAATGAATAAAATAATCAAAGGCTGTTGAATTGTTGTCCTGGGATGTTGGTTTTTGTTCCTGTGAGGTCTCATTTAGTGGCATATCATTTGAAATGCTGTATCTGTCCTTGAGACTAGCAAAATAGAGCATCCCTGAATTATCCCATCAAAAAAAGGATAAAAATGGCAAGGCCACTCTCCATTTTCTTCCTCACCCCTCTTGTGTTTTCAGCTCACTCACATGGAAAACTCTCCTCAGAGTCGAACGCAGACCCGTAAAGTAAAGCCACATCTCAGTGAACATTAGACTCCCACTGGCCGATGTCATGGCCAATGAAGAGAGCGCATCCATCTTGTTGACCTCCACATTCCCAATAAATAGAAAGAAAGTACAAATTTTCTTTTCATTTTTTACCCCCCTAAGGTCTGTATTGTCTTTATCACTTCCATCCCCTCCATCACTGTAGTAACCCACCAGCTTGAGTCAATAGATTCTTCTGGTCTGCACATGGCTTTTGGCCACAGGGATTATCTCCAGATCAAATTGCAAGAATACAATGGGTCTATTTTATTAAAGTTGGGCCACAGAAATCTGGTAGCAATTCCTTAAAAAATACAAGCATGATTAAGGTCTTGGCCATGAAAAAAAAATAACGAAAAAACAATCACCATTATTTTATCTTGAAAGTTTAGTTCCAAGCTTTTATATAAGAATAAAGAATTACCCCTTTCTTAAAACAGTCTGTCCCATCATAGATTTGCACGGAAGGGCAAAAAAAAGCTGGAGACTCAGAGGGAAAATGTTGAGATTGTGACATTACAGGCAAAGCTAAGCACATAGTATTGCCAGGATAAAGGTTTTCCAAAGGGTTCAACATCGGCCAGGGTATTTGATGGAATTTGCTTTAAAGCCTTGTGAGCTCACACCAAATGCAAAAGGGTGAAGCGGTTTAAAGGACTGGGAAGCCTTTAAGCTTTGAAGACCACAGGTATTTTGGCCTTCTGCATTCCTCTGTGTAGGATATGTTTAGAAATTAAAATAGCATCCATGTGCCTCTGTTGTATTGTATTGTATTTTGTATGTTTTAGTACACAACTAAAGCACTTTTGCAGGTAATTTGCTATAAGAGATAAAAAAAAAAAAGATGCTCAGTAGTCTGAGCAAGACTCAGTGATGTTATCAGTAATGGATAAATGGATAAATATCCAACTTGATATGTCAGCTAGTCAAGCAAAGATGCAGCCTTAAAGTTTGATGAAGATGGACTATGACGTTGGGGAGTTGGAAGGTATTTGAAGGAACCATAGGGAGTGTGAAGTGAAGAGGATGTGAAGTGGATGTACTGACCCTTTGCACAATTTGATTTGAAGGGTCACACTGGTAAAGAGGAGACCTAGATATTTAGAGGTCAGACAGGGTGGCAAGAAGCATTTGTTGTCTCACAGTTAATACAAGTTCAGAGGAGGCTTGCAGGGGAGCACAGAGCGCTTCATTGACTACCGGCATGTAGTCTGAAGAAGTACACCTTGGTAGCCAGAGTCTTTGAAGTGCAACCATTTCAGTAAAGGATTAGACAATTGATTGCTTAATTTGAAGCAGCACAAACTGGATTTTAGAAAGAAGTGAAAGACAAACAGTCATCCACCCAGACAAACAAACACACTTATAAGGAGCAGATGCTGCCTCTGCAGCTTGTTATTAATGATGTGCTTGGCAACTTTGCACATTAGCAAGAAAAGAAGAGACACAAATATGACATGTAATAGCAGATTTGATGATGAGGCCATTCAGTTTTACATAGAAAGCTTGCAATTTTGACAACACATTTAAGTTTTAATTTCACTTTCTGTTGTCAACAAGAGGGTTTGCAGATGGAGATATGGTTATTGAAATTTTTCAGGTCATGGGGTAACCATTAGAATGCATGAAAATAAGAATAAATTACGTGTTCATTTTTAGCAGATTTCAGAATTTTTCCAACAGTCGAATATCTACCTGATGCTGCCTCTCAGATTGAATGTTATGAAATCCACAGCTGAGAAAATAATTGCTTTGCTTTTAAAAAGGATGCTGTGTAAGGATCTTCTGAACCTTGCATCCTTTGTCAACACACATTCACAGAGAAATCAACTCAGTGGACCATCTCTATTATAAAGAGGCATTATATAGGCAGTGACATGCTGATTCAGTAGATAGTCCCATCACATTGCTCTCAATTAGCTTTGCAGATGCCATCCTTCATATACTCTGGAAACTAGAAAAGCTAGGCCAGGCAATTTTATTTTTTTTTATTTCCCATAAAAGCAAGACTAAAGTTAAGAGTTGGTGACTGGGTCTACTAGAGGATTTTGTGGATACTTAACGTTTCAAGGCCTTCCTTAATAACAGTGTTGATTTTTCATTTTTTTCTCCATTTTACAGCACAGGCACAAACAAGGCCAATCAAGTAATATTGGAATGTGTCTATTTATAGATAATCAGTCGCATATAGTTATTTTAATCACTGTTATCGTGTAAGTGGGATATAGTGCTGGACAAGTTGGATATAATGACAAAATGCTGCACTTGGATATATCATACTTCATCTAAGAAAACCTGCTTTAGTCAATGTATGATGCAAGCGCATACACACTGTATAGCATCTAAAGTGTGTTAATGATCACAAGGTGTATGCACAGTTTATCTCATTTTTAAAAAAAGTATTAACTACAATTACCTTCTCTTTTAGTCTCTTTTTTTAAAGTAATATTTTGTTTATTCATTGTGGTCATTTCTGCCTTATGCAATGGAATTTTGTTTCCTTAACTGGAAACTATGTGTTAGCACTTTGTAGAACCACTTTTAGTAGCAATAACGTAAATAGTTTTCTGTGACATGCTCAGTATCTTGGAGAAAATGTAGGCTGGTTTTCTTTTCTAGTGTTTTAATCAGGTTGAGTTCTGGACCTTGACTGGATCATTCTCTTTTTCAATCATTCTCTTGTAAATTTACTGGTTGCTTGTCCCGTCCCAAGACCCAGTTTGGTAAATTTAGTTAAGGGTCTCATATTTGACTTTAGAATACGCTGGTTCACAGGGCAGTTCATGGCTGGTTTAATGACTGCAAGGTGTCTGGGTCTTGTGTACAAAACAAGCCCTAATCATTAGTCCTCTACCACCATGCTTAACAGCTGGTATGATGTGTTGCTGCTGATCTAATGTGTTATTTTTTTATTAAATCTGCTGATGTTCATTTTAACCAAACATCATCATTTTTTTTTCTCTTTGAAGGACTTTGAGCACTCATTCACCAACTGATCTTATGAACAAATTATTAGTTCCTACTGTAAGTGTTTAACCTTATGAAATGCAGAATGCTGACGTCCACCAAGGTGCACAACCAAAGAGGGAAAGAAACATTCAACTCCAGTCTTGTTAGAGCTCAGGTTTTTTTAATCACATCACATTCCTTTCACATCCAGCATAGCCTCATTTCTCTTCTCTTACCATGTATATAAAGGCCACAACCATTAAGTTACAAACATATGAGTATATTTGCAATTGTGACCCATAAAAATATTTAATACAAGCTCTAACCACTATCCCACAAAATACAAAATTACATCCCTCCTTAACTATTAACTTAAACCATCAAAACAACTAGACTTAATAAATACAATGTTACAGATCCTATCCTAAGGTTATAATTTCCCTCAGGCAAACAGTAAATGATTGTACATTCATTACATTCAGTCAAGCAAAAGTCACAGTTGAGGCAGGATTTAATTCTATTACTGGTGTTTCTAAAAGTATTGGTGCAAGAGAGCACACACACTAGATCCGTTCCCTCAACCTCAAGATTACAACTCCATAAATGTCCATGTCCCCTGTGACTTCCACGTCCCCCTGCTGAATGTGGTCCTCATTAATTATTTACTACAAGAGTGTCTTTATTATAATGATTAGTTTTATTAGGAAATCACGGTTATGCCCTGGTTGCTTGGTCAATAACACCACTGACCAACTTTTACTACTTGGAGGTTTTATGTTATCAGATGTGTGATGATCGCTCAATTGGCTCACTGCATCTTAAAAGGATGCCTCAACTTTCACAAAGAGAGCTGGACCCAGTGTTGTTTTTGGCAGGCATCTCATTTTTGTCTTACTTTTAGTCTTCAGGACGAAAATGCTTATTAGTCTTAGTCACATTTAGTCATTTCCAAGTTTTAAAGTTTTAGGTCAATTTTAGTCGACAAAAACTCAAAAAGGTTTTAGTTTAGTTTTAGTCAAATAAAAAAAAAAAAAAAAAAACACAGGACACAGATCTTGTACACACTAGAGGTAGACAGCACATTCCACAAGGGAAAGGAGATGAGGAACACAAAGGGGGAAACCACACCAGAGCTTGGAGATCCATCCATCCATCCGTTTTAAATACTTAGCCAAATTCAGCATCACAGGGAGGCTGGGCTCTATCTCAGCAATTAGCAGGTGAGAGACAGGGTACTATGTAGAGCCATTTTATTCATAATTAAAATAAAACAGCTCTTTTTATTTTAGGATTTATATTCAAATGAAGGGGCATGGTTATCTGTCTGGGTTTGGTCACTTCAAGAAATCAGCTGTAAATTCTCAAACCCAACTGACTAATCACAGCGAAGTGTTCCTCACACTGTTTGGACCAATCCGGTGTCATATCAGGAATCAACCAGGTTCCTGAGGAATGTCAAAATGTTAAACGGGACATACGGCCAATTTCCACTGGGTCTGTGGGCCAGACCGTTGACTTCTCCAGTCTCGATTAGCCCTGGAAGCCGCGGCACAGCTGGAACGCGGCACAAAGGAAATGTCCTCCTTGCTGCAACGTCAAAATGGAAAGTTCTGAATATGTGCCATGAACCTTCACTGAAAACCAAAGATACCCTTCGTTTCCCTGACCTGCCTGCCAATCTGCTACTTCTTACCTGTCCACCACCTCCTGCAGTGCCCGGTGTCACTGATATCAGAGCATCATCCCCTCGGGAATTGCAGTAATTAGTTATTACTCCATGACCCTGAAGTGGATAAAACAAGTGTAAAGAACGAATAGACGGATAGTCATTAATGCAGATTGGTATGTCAGAGTGGACAGGTTAACACTGATGGGATGAAAAGTCTTCAGAGCAAAGCTGGAACATGCTGCTGGAAAGGTACACTACAATTGGTCAAGTCTGCCTTGTCATGAATGAGGGTGCTTGATAATTATTAGTTGATTAAAATAATTCCCAGTTAATTATAACATATTGTACTGCATACCTGTCATTACAAATTAGGAAAACTTGTCATGACAGCAATAAGTAGGACTAGAAAGCATTATTTTATCTGAGGTCAGCAACCTTCATCTGAATGTAAAAAAACAAAATAAAGGTGGGACAATTATATACAATTATTTATAAATAGATAAAAACATAAATAAATAAGTGTTAATAAGAAATAAATTTATAAATCAAGTATATTAAATTAATTGTCATAAATAAAAAAACAACTGAAAATTTTATATTTAATTAATTTAATTTGTATTTATTTTATGGGATTAATTAATTTCAGTATGTATTTATTTATTTCATTATGAATGAAAGAGCTCTCCATAGGGTACAGGTTGCCAGGTCATCGCAGATTCAGCTTAGGGATCCATGACAAATTATTGTTTAGCATGCAGATTAATGAAAATTAGTTAATTTATTGACTATTCTTTCAACATTATCAAGTTAAAAGCTAAATCCCGACAAGGTTATATCAGATAACCCTTTGTGAATGTCAGATAAAGTCATAAGAGAATTCATATTGGTGTCAAAGTCAGCTGTGTTAATAGTTTTAACAAAATGCTTCTGGACATGGAAGCTATTCTCGTTCCTTCTCTTTGACTTTTCCTTTGTCCTTTTTAACGTCTGGCCACACTTCTTTTCAAATTGAATTGAGGATGTTTGTCAGGATCATGTGAATCCTAACTGTGCTCTCTGTTCATGCTGCTTCGAAGCCAACTATGGAAATAATCGAAACCGTGTCACCAGAGCTGGAAAGGTTAATCTTCACAGACAAAGAGTGGGCAGTGCAGCTGAAGAGATAGACTCTGGAGTGTGCTGCCCTGCTATTTGTCATACTAAGCCTTTCCTTTAGACAAGCCAACTGGACACCTTGATCCGCTTAAATTAACTGTCAACCTAAATGCAGCAGTGGGGAAAAAATAAATAGGAATAAAACCCCCATCCTTCTGCACCCACCACGCTTCATAACAGAAGTACTGTTCAACAAAAAGGTCGAAACTGTGTTGACCGCAAGAGTTAAGACAGCTCACAGAGATAAGTTTGAGATCCATAACAAGCCCTTAAGGGCTAGAAACCTACTGAACTCGACTTGGGCCTCTACAGACTTCCTTCCAATGGATGTAATTGAAGCAGGGGGAGCGCATCTGTGTCTGCCAGCAGTTAATTCCACAACAAGAACAGAAAGAAGCTTACAAGAGGCCAGATTGCTTATGATAATATAAAGCAGATGAAGACGAGCAGTAGGTGAGGCATGTTTTCATTAGAGATAGTCTTTGGCAGCTTATGAGCAGGAGTGTTACAGCAGGCCTCAGCAGGTGGTGTTTTCATCTTAAAGAGATAATTAACAAACCCTAAAACAATTGATGAGGAAAACAGAAAACAGCAAACACGCTGCTTCAGTCTGAAGTTCATTTTACTTTAGTGAAACATGCTATTTCTGCATCCTTTAATCAAACCGACTATCCAGAATTAGTGCACAATTATTTCTTCGATGTTAATTTTTTTTTTCTTTTTACAGTTGAAACAAGATAAGTCATTTACATTTATTTTGAGACTAGTTTCCCCAATTTCAATTCAATACTTACACAATACATGTTCATTTTTATTAGAATAAAAAAGGGGAAAACAAATCAATTTTCTTTAGGGAAAAAGAAATTAATTTGTTGACATATTTTCAAACATGTCATATGAGTTTTGATAACACGAATTAAATTCTTTTGCTTAGAAATCTTGTAAAAATTAAATAAAGTCACCTGAGATTGACAGATGAGAATTTTGAAAACATATATATGTGGGTTACTAGAATCAGTTTAGAACAAAATTTCCAAATAAAGTTTAATTTGGGAAAGTTATAACAACCAAATGGCACTAGTTGGTGACATGACCAAATCTAATCGAGCACTAAGTTATGAACAAAGCGTAGACCTACTACTGTTTGCATTTGGTCAATTTTGAAGGACCCAATCTCAAGACAGACCATGACATTGCTAAAGTATATTAGCCTATAATGTTAAAAAAATTAAATCTTAAAGTACTGTTACTGTTTTACAACACAAACATTGCTCAAGTTCATGTCTAAGTGAGTCTCCATGCCTGTTTTTATCCTTTAGTGTTTGCTTCTAGGCTTATGAAGAAGTAGGTTGGAGGGGCTGACACAAATTCACAGACATTGACCAACCACTAGTCCCTTAGTGCAAGAGATTGTTGATTTAAATAGGTATTACATAACTTTCCAACATTAAAATTCCATGTCACATTGACATATACTGTAAGACAGAGGAAGATATTAGACAAGAATCATGTCAAGACCATCTTTTACTGGCTGGAGAGATCTCACAGTATAGGAAGGATGCAAGGTGGATTATCTGCATACGTTCTGTAGTGTGTCTTCAAGACTTTTGAGCAAGGTTTCCAACAATCTGCATTTCTTTACTTTATTTCCACTACAGGTTCTTTGGTTTGCTTCTGCTCTTTAAGCTTCAAATAGGGTCAGAATTTAACTGTCTCTTGTCTCCTATACTGTCGCGACATTTGAGCCCCAGCAGAAAATATTCTTGATGTGCCGCTCACACTCCTGGTGGACTGCTGACATTATGTTTAGTGACTGGTAAACAGCATAAGACAAGAAGAGGAAAATTGTGTCTATAAATATAAGACTTCATTTTAACTTATTCTTCCTTGACAATGCAGTAACATCTAATGGACCCTGGAAATTTCAGAATAAGTGTCACGATTAATTTTATCGTTGAAGAAACAATGCTCTCAGATTTACAAAGTTAGTTTAATCTCCCTTAGGGGGGTAAATGAATATGCAGTTATTGGGCAGCCAATAATATGCAAAATTATTGAGCAATTTTCAACTAAAACCAACAAAGAACCTTCCCCAGCTCATTTGTTTACTCCAAGCTTTTTGAGGAAATCTAACAAATAAGACAAAATGACAATTCTGACCTTTATGAAATATTTAAGTAGAATAATAGCTGACTGATTGCTCAGCAGTTTGGTTTCAAGAATGTTGCAACCCTGTGAAAAATCGTTCTGACTTCATTACGTAACTGACCCACCTCACAATAACTCATGTTTTAAGGCAGAACTCTGTATCTGACTAAAGGGTGGACTTAGCGTCAACATTTGAGCAAATACAAGGATACATGGAGAATGGGGAATCTTAAAATGACGTCCCCTTTTTTTTAAAAGAACCTGGAGGACAAAAAGAAAAACAAAAATTCACAAACAGAATAGAAACAAAACCAAATGTATGAAAGAGTATGAAAGTAAGAAATATATATTTTTTCTTTAGGGTTAAAAGTTGTGGACATCACCAAGGGAAATGAAAGATCTTAGAAAAAAATCTTCTACAATTAAATGTTTCTCAATGTGTATTGTAACTCTATCGTAATCATCATGTAGTTTTAAGTACTTGTATGACCTGACCTAGCTAGGAAAGTAATGCATTTGTTAAGCAAAACAGACTGAAAAAGAAATCAAGGAAATTAAAAGCATTAGTCGCTTCAAGGTTTGACTTGAACACAAATTATTGAATGAATAAATACAAGACACTAATATGTTGAAATATGGATCAAATCCTGACCCTTGAGCACAGTGTAGTGAAGGCTATGGATCTAATAGGCCAGACGTCTTACAGAGTTCATTTGCATCTCATAGTGGTAATGATTTAAAGACCGAATGCAAGGCGCAGTGTGATTGCATGCATGGTTTTGTATGCTGTATAATAATGTGCACGGTGACTACTGCAGCCTCCCCCGCAAAATGCATTCATTTGCAGAAGCTCAGCATTCACATTTTGCATCATGCAAATTCATTTTCACTGCATGTGCTGTAATCTGAAGCTCATTGATACATCTATCAAATCATTTTAACAGTTTATTTTACATACAAAATATGTTAGTATGTGGAAAGACAACGTAAACCAGCTGAAAGTGCAAGGTTTTGACTGAGGAACATTTTCATGATGGCAAAAAGCATTTTCTGATGACTATTTAAAAGATCTGAAATAATCACAAGGCTGAGACTATATATCTTTAAGTTAAACAGTGTTGCAGTTTTATTTATATAAGATCCGGTGCATGTGCATTAAATACTGAAGATGTTTCGTTTAATATGCAGCAGAAGTCATCCACAATATTTTTAAGCACCTACCATTGTACATTTCTTCATTTTTTAGATCTCATCGGAAAAAAAAGGTGTATTTAAACATACCTTTAAGGAAAAATATTAACTGCTTAATAACAGAATGTATTAACGATTATAAATAAATAAATAAAAAATAACTACCGGGAATAAACTGAAGACTGGAATAAAAAAAAAGAACAAGTCAATATTAAAAAAATTAAACTGGTCTAACTCTCAGATCCACCTGCTAACGGCAGCTTTTAATACTGCTATACTTCTCGCATGATTAAGACTTTTCATTGTTTCTTTATTCAAGCTCAGTTTGTCAGTTTTGGTCCTTATATTAATGATAAATTCAGTAAAAGAAATTAAATAAATGTCTTCATTTAATTATTTATTTATTTGTGGCTAAAATCACAGGCAGTTACGTATCCTAAACATTAGATCTAGAATATGCAGGATCTGTCAAAGAGGGCCGGGCTGATGGGTCCGAATATCAATAGTATTCATACCGAGGCTAGTATCGGTATCATTTGATACCAGGGCGATGAGATCAACCTTTTTCTTGCAGAGACCTTTAGGGCAGAAAGCCAACGAATCTGAGAGAGAACCAACCAGTACCAGGTTTTCCTTTTGTTTGTTTTGTTTAGCTAATTTGTGCAGTTGATTTAATTTGTGAGACAGTAAAGAATAACAGAGGGTTTTTTTTTTTGTTGTTTTGTTTGTTTTTTTATGTTAATTTATATTGTTTATGAAAAAAAGCTTTAATTTAAATTTATTTCTGCCGTTCAGTTTGTTAATAAAAAATAGTCTGACAAAGATCAATAAATGATTGTGAAATGTCAAGCAAAAACTATCAGTATTTCATTGGTATTGTATTGGTATCTGCGATACTTCCCATAGATTTACTTGGTATCGGATATATGCAAAATTTGCAGTATGGCTAGTTGTTGGCTGGCTTATGAGGTTAGAAATATAAGTCCAGTTAAAAGAGACCAAAGCACAAAGGATCTGCCTTCAAAACCTGAAATATTTACTGTCTGTTTATCATTGAGTTTTATCTCTTTGATATATTGGTTTTGTTGAGTGCTTCTTGTCTACGGACCATATCCATGAATCCTGCAGTTATTGCTGATTTGCACCAACATTTGCCATCAGCAGCCCAAGGCTTCAGGAAGTTACATAATGCTCCATCATTTTCAGGGGCGCCATTATTCTAACCCCCTGGGGTTTTATCATCAAGCTCTGCATTTATCTGCTGATGAAAATACCTTACTTGATTAAAGCTTTAGTCATGTCATCAAACTCTAGTGTTCCAAAACATGATTTCAGTCAACAGTCTCTCATTTTTTTGATCATTTACTTGATCAGGCAGGAAAAAAAAAAAAAAAAAAAAAAAAATGGAACCACTGAAAAATTGGTTCCAATTGTCTTCAGTGATAAAGAAAAGGGTGAGGACAGTACTCTGCAGTATTTTCAGAAAGAAAAAGAAACAGGAAGAAAACTAAATCTCACAGGACAAAACAGAAAAACTTGAATTTGTAGATCTTTTTGCTTCCTCACATACAGTAAATGTATTGAGCAGAGGAAGTGCACAGAACAGCTGTGATTCTGTGTTTACCTGAAGTGAATTTGCATTAAGCACGCATATAGAATTCCATTCAGCCTGGGCAAGCTGTAAAATAGACGACATAGGTTGAGGAGGTCTCAAATTGTTTGCGCCAACCTCATAAAAGACGGGAAATTGTGTTTTATTTTCAGCTGATACGCAGAGCTGAGGTGAAGGACAGGGTTTGTTTGGAGCTACTGCTTGTGCGCACACACAGACACACAACTACACACACACACACACACTAACACTGCTAGAAGCAATGGCACCTTTATCATAACATTGATCTTTCCTACAAGGCTTTTCTTTCTGGATTACCATATGTTTAAAAATAAATAAAGCAAACTTAACAAGTCTCTTCACTATTCTTCTGATTTTTTATTCATTTATTGATCTTTTTCTAAAACACACTGTACAGTATCATCCATATCTTCATCCCCAGGCATTTAGTTTTTACTCTTTTTTATTGTCCATGCTATAAGCAGTTTTATTATAGATAAATGCTGCAAATTTAAGCATGTAAGGAGGTGAAGTTTCTTAAAGTTGCATACCTTATCCTGATTAATTTAATCATTTTGGTAATTACAGAATAAATGTTCAGGAAAAATGTTCAGGAAAAGCTCACTGAAACATGTAAACATTAATGTAAATGGAAACAACGTTGGTATTATCAATCCATCCATCCATCCATCCATTATCTATACCGCTTTGTCCATTAGGGGTTGTGGGAAGCTGGAGCCTAATCCAGCATGTATCAGGTGAGAGGCAGGGTACACCCGGGACAGGTCACCAGTCCATCGCAGAAGTTTGTATTATTCTAATGAAAGTCAATATTTGGTGTAACCACCTTCAATATGGACTAAAGAAAACAACAACAACAACAAAAAAAGATAGGGTCCTTGCTGTTTGGTCAGCTTTAGAAGAATTCTACTCTGCTTCCATTGATAGTTTGGTTAGTTTAGAGCAGTGTGAACACGGATTTCTACTCTGGTGTGGAGCAAAGAAGGGAACTTTGGTCTGCATGAAAACTACAGGTCTTGGTTCTCTTACAGTATAAGTGAATCCTGCTGTTGTTTGTTTGCAGTTTGAAAGTAAATGTACCACCCGGTAAACCAAAGAGAAGAAGTGATATAGGATGTATTGTAGCGGAACATGTCAGATAACATTGTCTCTTCTGCTGCTCATTCTGGACAGTTTCCGGTGAAAGCTGCATTACATTGAACACCAAAGTAAAAACACAAACCCCAAGCCTGAATATTTTATTGCTTTTCCTTGTTTACCTGCAAAGAACCAGCAGTTTTCTGACATGGGCAATAAACTACCTGAGTTTGCCTCAAACATTGTGTTTTCAGTTTTCCGACCTTGAAGGCAACTCAGTCGATCAAGCAACAGTGATGTTCTGAAAGTGTGAATATTATCTTGCTATTCTTTACCAACTCAAGGTTTGAGCAGGTCTTGTGCAACAAATACGACTTTACCCTCTGGTTCTGGGTTTTGTTGAAGTTTTACATAGTAATCTTCTCCAAATACATTCTGACACCTCTGTTCCTCAATGTGGCCTTTGAGTAATTATTTCTTTACTTAGGAAATATGTAAAAGAAAAAATAAATGGCTCTCGAGGTTAGTATCGGTGCTACTGAATCTTAGATAGGTACACCACTGCCATACAAAAAGGAGATGGGCATAGTCTGACAGTGAATCAACAAGATAACATTGCAGACTTTGACAAGTCAAAACTTTAGTTTTTCCTGTCCATGTATGAGAATTAAAGTCAAAGTGAATAAAAAAGAAATCACCATGGACTGTTTTCTATAATGTTTGGTTTAACCATCCAAGCACTCCATTTGAATGTAGATGTTATGTGTTATGATGGACCTCTCAGAGACAGATAAAGATTAACAAAACTTTAATGAACAATAGGAAAGTGAGGCATGGTCTTATGACAGGGAGACACACGGTGGAGTTGACAGATCATCCTGAAGACACGGAGCCAGGAAGGGAAAGAGGAATTGTCCAACAATGTTGAAACGAGAACTTACTGGGAATGAGTGTGGCGCTGGAGTAACAGGATGAGTAGATTCAAGACAGGCGTGGACAGTTAGTAATCTGGAACACCATGGTTCAACTGCACAGAAACACGTGGTTATTAAAATACGAAGTTTTGTACATTTAACACTTTGGGGTGATTGTTCATCTGCGTTATCAATGTCTTGAGGGCATGCCACTGGACTGAGAATGAACGAAAAGGTAGAATTATCCAGAGAAAATCTACAAAAGCCTTTACAGGGTCTATTGCGAGCTGTTTTTTTTTAATAGTATTTTACCAAACTTGACAATTTGATCTAACACACCCTTGATATACTTTTATTTTGAAGGAAACTATCTCCAGGAGAGAAGGTTCTGAGATAATTACAACCCATTTGGGGTGGTTGGAAAGCTAATCTAAAGGTGTTCAACATTAACAATTGATGGAGTGGAAATTTAATACCAGATCCTCTTATTGACTACAGCCCTGTGGCCCTGACGTTGCACATTATAAAGGCCTTTGAGAGACTTATCCTGGACCAGCTCCGGTCCATGGCACAGCCATATAGATCCATCCAGTTTGCCTACCAGCTCCAGCTTTTAACTGAGGACACCATCCTCTACCTGCTAATCCATGTCTATGCTCACCTGGACAAGCCAGCCAGCTCTGTGAGGGTCATGTTTTTGGACTTCTCCAACAAATTCAACACCATAAGGTCGTCTCAACAGGATGAGATGAAAGATGTAGGTAGACCCCCCACTGTGTCCTGGATAGTTGACTACCTGACTGGCAGACCACAATATGTGTGCCTGCAGTATACTGTGTGTCGGACAGAGTGGTCCACAACACTGGAGCTCCACAGGAGACGGCCCTCTCTCTCTTCCTCTTCACCCTCTTCACCAGTGACTTCAACTACTGCTCAATGACCCGCGGTCCTCAGAGACCTGAAGTCCTCAGAGACCTGAAGTCCTCATAGACCGGACACCTTCAGAAATTTTCTGATGACTCTGCAGTGGTTGGGTGCCTCACAAACAATGAGGAGGAGTACAGAATTATGGTGTCCAACCTTGTCATGTGGTGCGAGCAAAACCATCTGGAGCTCAACGTGGCAAAAAAAAAAAAAAAAAAAAACTGGTTGTGGACGTGGAGGTCAAAACCACCAGTGACCCCCTTTTAATTCAGTGGTGTGAATGTGGACACTGGAGGACTACAAATACCTAGGAGTGGTCCCTGACAATAAACTGGACTTTACCAAAAACACCGATGCCATCTACAGGAAGGGCCAGAGCCATCTCTGCTTTCTGAGGCGCCTGAAATCCTTCAACATCTGCTGGATGCTGCTCAGGATATTTTATAAGTCTGTAGTGGACAGTGCCCTTCTTTATGCTGGTTTGTGCTGGGGCAGCAGACTGAAGGCAGCAGACACTAACAGACTCAATAAAATGATCCAATGCTGGTCATATTGTCGGTGTGAGCTGGACTCTCTGTGGTTGGTGTCAGAGAGGACGATGCTGTCCAAGCTAAGAACTATAAGAAACAGTCCTCCCCACGTTCAACAACAGGCTCATTTCACTTCACAGCAATACAGTGCGCCACAGGAAACCATTCCCTTCTGTGGCCATCAAACTCCATAACTCTGCTCTGAACGAGAAATCCTATATTTCACTTACATACTGTATCTATGTATCTATTGGTTAATGTCTTTGTTGTATTATTTATATTGTGTATTCTATTTTATTTTTCTTATTTTATTGTGTTTGTTTTTATTTTATTTTATTCAATTTTAGCACCTTATTCTAATTTCACTTTGACTCTTATATTCTATCTCATTTTCTCTCACTGTATGTCAGCATTTTAAGGAGCACTGCAACGCAGAAATTCCCCTCAGAGATTAATAAATTACTTCTGATTCTGATTCTTAAATAAAGCATGCAGAACTATTGCTTAGCACCACTTTAGTATATTACAATAAAGACATGTGGGGCTGCTCAACATTTTAGAAACTATTGTAAATCATATGTTTGTCTCCACTTTAAACTAAACTAAAAGATATGAAAGAACTGCTTGCTCTGACTTCCATTGTTGCAAGCAGCATTGCCAAATACAATCTTTTTTTTGATCGAATGATAAATCTCAACATATCACACAATAATGGCATAGAAATTCTAAAGAAGCTGCAGGGTGACAATAAGTTACAGAAAATGCTCAATGGAGACTTGAAAAGTGTCATTTGGAGGGGATTGTACCATTTATGGCATTTCAAAGCCTGAGTGTGGCTTTTAGGTTCATGGGCCAAGTGTAAGGATGTTGACGAGTTTGGAGGAGAAAAGGGAACGGTGCTTTTCAGGTATTGTGCCGAACCATTGTACTGTGAAAAAGCAAACTGTACTCTAAGTGCTTTCTTTATTTGTGACCTTTTTCACCCAGAGAGGAGAAACCACACCGTTTACTCACGTTGTCTTTCCTTATTTTATTTCTTTCTTTCAACCCTTATCCGTACAAATCCCTTAGTACAAACCGTACACTCCTCTCCTCCTCCATGCTTGTGTGAAAGGAAGGAAAAGACAAACTGCGTGACATCATGATTAAATTCTGTCATAGAGTGTCGGAGGGGGAATACAGTCAAACCCAATCTGATTGTGATTAAAATGAGAAAAGACAAGCGGACAATAAACAAGCTCCCCAGAGTTAAACTGTAAATGTCAGATTTGGGGGTGTCCATATTGTTTTCCATTTGGCTTAATCAAATGTCAGCAGCAAAGATCTGGGATTTGTCTACTGTGGCCTTGATTTCCTAACTTCCCAACCTGGAAAATTCATTCTCCTTTTACTTTATTATGCAAAAACCAAAAACATTAATCCAAATTAAAAACATGAATTGTAAAAACTCTTTAATGTTGACAGCAGCATTTTGTACAAATTGATGCTTTTTTTTAAAGTAATCTACTTATCAGCTAGAAAATTATACAGTAGACATTCAAATTTTATTTCATATCAAGCCATGCATGACCCATATCATTATCAATCCCCAAACCTAACCAACTATTCCTGCATCATCCTAAAGAAATACCAGCACAAAAACACATGTAATAGACAAAAGTAAGTAATTATTGGTGCAGGAAAGCTTGAATTTAAACCTATGTCTCTCATTTGAAATATAGAATAAAGCACTAAATAAGTGTTCCATCATAGCTTTCCATGCAGAAATATAGATGGATAAAATTTCACTTCACTGTACTACTTTGGGAATAATAATTTAATCTTTAACATTAGCTTATTGTTAATTAATTGAACACTGTTAATTCTGTAACAACAGCTTGCTACTATTTTTTTTTGTTTGTTTTTTACCTGGATGATGGACAGAGTAGACATGATCTCTTGAGAAAGCTTAGGTTCTTAAATTTAAGCCTCTAAAGCTGTTCATGCCAGAATGGATGCAAAACATTCTTAGCATTAATTAAAAGCAAGAATTTGCAGCAGTAAATGAATATTTGCAAATAATTTCACAGTGTGTAAATCAAGTTTGTTTTCCTTTTTTTGTTTTGATTTTTTATTATTTTTTTTGTTTGTTTCAAGACTACACAACAATTATAGCCATTTCGTAAAATTTTCTTTTAAGTGTATTAGCAAGTACCTTCAAATCTTTGAGTAAACCTTCTTTAAGGACTTATTTTTCCCTCTCTTTTCTCGAACACAGACTATCCCCAAGTTTTTTCACCACACCATTTAGAAGAAACAGTACAAATATGCATCATTTACTACGTGGAATCACAAATGTACCTTTCTAGCCCTCAAAAGGATATAGTTAGCTTAGTTAGATCCAGTTGTATGCACTACTGCGTACATAAGTCTAGATTGTACCTTAGAGGACATTATTGTGCTCCTACTTTATCCTTTTTCTTACACTGTACTTCAGTGAAAAGAATTTCCTCATGTTTATTTGTAAAGGAGACAAAGAGTTA
>JBAGKP010000027.1:13197058-13210811 GCA_037177255.1 Melanotaenia maccullochi
TCGACCTCTTGGTAGAAACAATTTAATCTAAAGATGTGTGATTTAATGCCTGGATTACCACTGACAACAGAGAGCTAGACCATGTACGTACGACAACAGAAGCGACTCACCGGAAATGACGTCGACGGAAAATCAATGTATGCATAATAACACAAAAAGAAACATAACAGGGGGAAAAAAGTTACAGTTGCATGCAGGAACATGCATATATACACACAAAGCAGATACACCCCCCCTAATTCGACACACGACTCCTTGATTTCTTTCTCTGTACTAAAAGTAGTATAAAACACTAAACGTAAGAACCATCTGGCTTGATGTTGCTGTAAGAAAACAATATCATGGAGATCCATCCACACCAGGAGCCAGTCCACCCATGTCCTACAGAGGCCGCCATCACGACAACCAACCCGATTAGGGCAGACCAGCATGTGCATGTGTCTGCTCAAACAGTCAGAAACAGACTCCATGAGGGTGGTATGAGTGCCCGATGTAGCTTACAGCCCAACACCGTGCAGGATGTTTGGCATTTGCCAAAGAACACCAAGATTGGCAACTGACACTGTGTGTTCTTCACAGATGAAAGCAGCTTCACACTGAGCACATGCAACAGACGTGACAGAGTCTGGAGACGCCATGGAGAACGTTCTGCTGCCTGCAACATCCTCCAGCATGACCGCTTTGGCAGTGGGTCTCTAATGGTGTGGGGTGGCATTTCTTTGGGGGGGCACCCAGCCCTCTATGTGCTCGCCAGAGGTAGCCTGACTGCCATTAGGTACCAAGATGAGATCCTCAGACCCCTTGTGAGACCATATGCTGGTGCGTTTGGCCCTGGGTTCCTCCTAATACAAGACCTATGCTAGACCTTAGGTGGCTGGAGTGTGTCAGCAGTTCCTGCAAGACGAAGGCATTGATGCTATGAACTAGCCCGCCCTTCCTCAGACCTGAATCCATTGGGCACATGTGGGACATCATGTCTGACTCCATCCACCAAAGCCACGTTGCAACACAGAATGGCCAGGAGTTGGCGGTGGCTTTAGTCCAGGTCTGGGAGGAGATCCCTCAGGAGACCATCCGCCACCTCATCAAGAGCATGCCCAGGCGTTGTAGGGGGGTCATACAGTCACGTGGATGCCACACACACTACTGAGCCTCAATTTGACTTGTTTTAAGGACATTACATCAATGTTGGATAAGCCTGTAGTGTGTTTTTCCACTTTAATTTTGAGTGTGACTCCAAATCCAGATCTCCATGGGTTAATAAATTTGATTTTCATTGATAATTTTTGTCTGATTTCGTTGTCAGCACATTCAACATTTTAAAGAACAAAGTGTTTAATAGGAATAGTTCATTCATTCAGATCTAGGATGTGTTATTTTAGTGTTCCCTTTATTTTTTTAGCAGCGTATTTAGGCCATAGAAATGATTTATGTGGTGATGATGTCCATTGGCATAGTGTATTGTACTCTGTTCTATCCTGTCCTTCTTTGGTGCAACTATATTAAAACTAAAACAAAAGAGCTTGAGGTAGCATTTCATAATGAATTCAGTTTTCACTTCCAAGTTCCAAGAGCAGCCTAATCCTTTTATCAAATAATGTTTACTTTTCATTCTATATTTAGGAATTTATGTATAAGTTTATGTTTTTAGAATAGATTTAAAAAAATAGAATTATAATGGTCTTGACTGAGCCAACTCTAAGCGATTTAAGGTATTGCTCCTGTGTTTGGAAGCACTGGAATAAGTGTCAGTTTTTAGATAAATTAGATGTTTTTATTTTTATTGTTTTTATGTGTCTTAAATAAAATAAAATTATAATGTTAATAAGGTAGTGAAAAAAATCTTGCTTTTATGCAATTATACTAATTTTCTCTTCTTTTTTTGTCAGCAGACCAATAACTTGCAGAAAGAATAAAGCTAATGACATTAACAGTATCTTGAAAGAAAACATTAAACTCAAAATAGAGGGCAAAATTTAGGGGGTTTACTAAAGTCCAACAGGCTTAACCTTACAGGGAGATTACAAAAGTGTATAGGAACACGAAATATGGGTTTATGACAAGGGGAGGATGACCTTGTAATAGAGAAAAACAGAATGATTTAGTCTTTCTGATTCTGTTAAGGCACAGTTGAAAATAAGACCCAACAACAACTTGATATCAAGAGACAAACAAAACTCTTTATTCTGAATCCCAAAAACACTTGAAGACAAACAAGGCTTCTCAATAAATAACCCATATAAGGAGGAAAACCTAAAATCCTAACTTTTAAGTAACTTCAAAATCAAAATAGAACTGACAGCAAGAGAATGTGACAAAAGAAAAAAGAAAATAAAACAAAAACAAAAAACAGATCTAGACAGAAGTAAAAAACAAAAACAAACAAAAAAAAAACTGAGAATAAAGTTCTGCTGGGAGGGACTAGGTAAGTGGAAATGGGCGAGCAGGTGAAAAGACTAACGATAGCTGTTTATATAAGCAAAAGTAGAACACACTGGCTGGACTAAATATGATATATAATGTATATAATGTATGTAAAATATATAATCTAACCAGTTTTACAAAAATAGAATAGTGGGTCAGTAAGTTCATTACTTTTTCTATTCAAGTTTGAAACCCACAATTTTGTCTGTCTGTACAGAAGGTAAATGTGTGTAATGCACTTGCACACCTTTCTGATTTTGGGATACACATATTACCTTTAGCCTTTTAAGATAATCAGTATATAATCAACTATCAAAAGATGTGGAATATTTTGATAAAAGAAGAAGACACCAGTAAACACCACAACGTGCACATATAGAGACTATACATTAAGCGCAAAGAGGGAGGCCGAGGACTAGTTGGCTTAATGAATACACTGGGAAGATAGCCCCAGGGGATGCTGCATTAAGTGAGTGTCTCAGACGTTGTATCCTGGATGAGGATGAATTTGAGAAACCGTCATGGAAGGACAAGCCCCCTGCATGGGATGTACCACCGACAGATAGCTTATGTGGTAGATATGAACAATGCCTAATGACTACAAAGGGCTGGACTGAAGGACAGCACAGAAGTGTTATCTAGGGCAGCACAGGAGTACCAGGGCAATTGAGGCCAACATCTACCACACCAGGCAGGAACCCAGGTGCAAGCTGTGCAAACAGGCCCCTGAAATAATCCAGCACCTCACCAGCAGGTTGCAAGATAATGACAGGCAAAGAATACATAGAACACCATAACAAAGTGGCATAGTATACAGAAACATCTGTGCACAATATGGACTGGAGACCACTAGGTCAGAATGGGAAACACCTCCCATTGTGGTGGTGAATGAGAGGGCTCAGATCCCGTGAGACTTCCAGATACAGACCAATAAAATGGTGGTGGCCAACTAACTGGACATTGTGGTCATGGATAAGCAGCAAAGAAGAACCGTGATCGATGAAACCATCCCCAATGATGGAAAAATCAGGAAAAAGAAACACAAGTAAATGGAATGGTCATCGTAATACTGGGGGCCGTGTCCACCACACCGGAGAAGCGGCTCGAACATATAGAGAAACATCAGACATCTCCATCCAGAAGAATGCAGTCCTAGGAACAGCTATGATACTGCCTAGGACCCTCAAGCTCCAAGGACTCTGGTCCTGAGCTTGAGACCTGAGCTTAAGATGAACAGACAGAAATGGGAGGCTGAGTGAAGAAAGAGTTTTATATATTATATATAACTGTATATATATATATATATATATATATATATATACCTGTGTGTAGCTATCTGTTATGAGCCCTGAAACATCTAAAGCCCGCAGGACTGCGGCTTTCAAACATCAGACATGCTTAACCCTTGGCCTAGCTGCACCACCGATGTGGTTCCTTATGAAGTATGAAATAACTGGCCAAGAACAAACTTTGTGTTTGTTCTTGCCACCTTGAGAAAACATTTCTCTGTGTTTGGAGGGTATCTAAGAGCCTTTAGGGCAGGGCTACTCAATTCGGTCCTACGAGGGCCGCAATCCAGCAGGTTTTCCGTGTATTCCTGTCCCAACACACCTGAGTCAAATTAATGAGTTATTGTGTAGAACCTGATTGACTGTTAGAGCCACCTAATTTGACTCAGGTGTGTTGGTGAAGGGATACATGGAAAACCTGCTGGATTGCGGCCCTCGTAGGACCGAATTGAGTAGCCCTGCTTTAGGGTAAGCATGTCCCCTTATGCTATTGTAGTTACAAGCTTGTCCTCTAGGAGATAGTGGGGGGGTTCTGGACTGGCTCTGAAAAACAGTGTGGTCCTCAGAGCAATGATGGTAAAAATATTACCACTGGCAATGGTAACAGATTTTATTAGTGTGTTTTAGTTGGTAATACCTACACTATGTTAAGATACTACTTTTGGTTTTAAAAGGGTACAACAGTGTGGTTGAATTTAAATGGAATTTCTTATATTCAAACAACTGGAATTTGTTAATGAAATACAAACATAATTATAAGCTCAACTTTTTATACAGTCATCCAAATATGAAGTTTCTAGTGGATCACAAAGATGCACAGTCTGCTTGGTCTTCTCTGTCTTTTTTTATCCATTTCTTTACGGTAATTTTAAACTTGACTGGAGCTTCAAACTACTAAACTAGACATACAGAAAAAAAAACATGTTTGCATCTGTTGGGTTTGTTCTACATTGAAACTAATAACATCAAATCTCACCTTAAACATTTAATGTTAAAATAATGTCTTATATGAAGCATATTAGTTTCTAGCTTGTCAAATACAAAAACAAAATGAACCGAGTTGTTGCCTGCAGTGGTAACAACAGCGCTTTCCTCTGTTCTGTGTTATTGGATGGTTGGAGATCAGCATTCTACAAGGCTCCACAGCAAAATAGAAGGCCGTTGATGGAGTACAGCTCTTGTGTTCACTTGTGGTAGACTCCATTACTTCTCCATATATAGATGGCAGTGGGGAGAGGATCCCCAGCAAATTTGATCAGCGAGATTACAAACCCCCACGTACTAGATCATTTAAACCTCATCTCTGTTGCCTGGAAGGACCACGATACATTACTCCCCCCATGCAGTTCATCTATCAGTCCTGCTTCATCTCGCTGCTGCGGGTCTTTGAAGATCAGATGAGGGAGGAGCACAGTGACAAAACAGGAGTCCTTTCTTGTCGGGGTCAGAAGTCTGTTGGCACAGTTGATGCTATTCAAATGACGCCTTGAATGGGTGCAGATCCATCATGCGGCAGTGGGAATAGGCAGGCAGAAAAGGCCTCAATGGAGGTTATTTATGATGAAAGGCTGCCATGGGTATCTCAGAGGCATTTGAAAGTGCTCTGTTCTGATTTTAGGACATATCTACAGCTGTAACTGGGTTCTATAACTGGATTTATGAATTGAAATCAACAAAACTGTTCAGAGATATATCAGAACTTGATGTATTTTCTTGAAATTCATATAAATGTAGAGTAAGATGTTTTGTGTAAAGCATGCTTTTAGGATTCCACATTGATGTGCCTACAATAATCTAGTGACTATAGAGATTCCTCCAGTAAAAGTAACTACATCAGTTATCGGCAAAGCCATTTACTGCATATCAGAGGTTAAACTGCTGCTAAAATTTTCAAGAACACTCAGTTCTGATGCCTTTGTATATTGTAGTATGACATTAGACAGCAGAGAAACCCAGTCTTCCTTTTTCCCAACCACTTATTTACAGCTGCAATCCCAAGACATACTAAGGCCAGTCAGGAGATGTAATCCCTCTGGCATGTCCTAGGTCTTCCCTGGGGCCTCCTTCAAGGGAGACATGCCCAGAATAGCTTACAAGGCGTTTAGGAGGCATCCTACCCAGATGACCAAGTCACGTCATCTAAACCCCTTCAATGTAGAAGTGCAGCGGAAAGAGCAGACACCCTGGGGAGGAAACCTATTTTGACACTTGTATCCACAGTGACCTATAGTTTGTCTCCTTAGGTGAGGGTAGGAAATTAAATCATTTATATTTTTTTGTTTCATTACAGCTCAGAGCTCATGTACATTTTTTTAAGTGTTTATGTACTAAGAAACCATGATTTTGTTTCTTAGAACACATTTTGATTTTAGTAAATCTCTCATCCATATTACAAATAATTTTGATTCAAGACAACTTGGAGAAGAAAATGATTGCTCAAGCCCTATCCTAACATACATGTATACAATGTATATCACACTTCAAAATAAGAGCTTTTTATGATAAGTGATTACACAATATCATAACCATGTCGTGAGAACAGTACCCATATGACTTTAAAGTCTGCAGTGCACTTCCTTGCATTCACATTTATACAACCACAGAGCAAAAAACAGATGTTACAGGGTAGTTGTTGAGAAAAGTGATGCCCACCACATCAGAACATTTTAATATGAGTGCTCTCAAACAGTCTAGAGGGTCCTCCAAACACTGAAGATGGACTTGCCTTTGTCTAAAAGCTTGATCTAAGCTCACAACCACCACCTAGTGCCTCAGTCCACTTATTTGCATGTTGGCTTAGTTTCAACCTTAATACAACACAAAAAAGAAAGAAAGAAAAAAATGTCCAGGGGATGTAAAAGAGGGGGAATAAAGATAACTGTCCTCAATTATTCATTTATTTGCTGAAACACGTGTCCAGATTTGCAACCACTTCATCAGCCTGACAACCTGTGCTAACAATTTACCTAGTGTTACCATTACCCCCCACATAAATCTCATCCCCTGACTTCTGCTGCTTTTAATTTAAATGGAACAACCTTGATGTATACAGCAGCATGAGAATAAGGAAAATAAATAAATAAAATAAGAATAATTTAGCTTTGCTACCCCATCCTCTGGAGAAACAATTATCATTTTTACTAGGAGTTTTTACAGCTGCTTGAGGGCCAAGCACAAACAATGACAAGGACGGCTCTATGTTTATGGAACTGCGTGGATATTATATTTGCTCCCTGCTGAGAAGTTGGACTATCAACCTGATTTGCCTGCCACACTCAGACTTACTATGCCTGCCTTTTGTTCCCCACATCTCCAAACATTTTCTTTGCAGCTGCTTGAGTTAATGCTGTCATTAGACTACTGGATCCTGTAGCCAAATTATAATGTGATCTCCCGCATCATCTGTTCTTCTCCTCCCCCAGAGATGATGAATAGCTTAAGGTCAGACTATCAAATTAGTGACTCCCATTACTCCCCAGACACTAATGGCATCTTTATGAAAGGAAAGATATGTAATCTCTCCAAAAGCCTTTTGGAGACCAAACATTTTGTCTGTAGATGAAATGTGAGTCCAAGCCTTGGTGAATTGTTAAATGGATTGGTAAGGGGCATGGTGTGTGTCTGTGTCAAACTCTGTTTTATTTTCTCCCCTCGCACACTGCGCAGTGTTTTTAATTCATCTTGTAGCGGATATATTTGTCTGTTAGTTTGCATGTCATTGTGCAGTCAATTATAACTGCAGAAAGGTCAAATATGGCAGACAGAGTAACACAGTAACCACAATTAATAAAATGAGGGCCATCAAACTTCCACTCAAATGTTCACATAAAAGTGCTTTATATTTCCATAAAGATATGCTAGTCCGTCATTCAAATGCAGTCATGAAGGGGGAGATGTAGGGGGTGGCAATAAGGTGAATAGCTTGCAAACATATATTTCTTTTTTTTTTTTTTTAAAGCATATTAATTTATTGTTAAGAAGCTAAACTGTTAACCTTTAAGGAGGCACTATAGGTGTTTCTAAACACTATTGCCAAAAACTCAAGCACTGGAACCAATCTTCAACATGTGAAATCATAACAATCTTTACTTTTTTGGAAGTTTTGTTACACTGAGGACCATTGGGGTTCAGTTGGGTTACAACTTTCAGCTGGTCCAAGTTTCCTTTCACTTAATCAAACAAATCTTTTCCTCCTCACCTGAGGCAATGCTACATCAACTCCTCACCATCTAGAAGCTGTGAGATTCTAATCCTGCTTTCTGTCTGTTTGCCTGATGCTGATATTCATCACATATTGTTCCTTCTTGTTTAGAATGAAGCAACTTTAAATTCATCCTGCTTACTTTTCGCCTTTTAGTTAATAAATCCTGACCATTTCATCCGTCCTTGTCATGTTGTCTTTCTCATTATATATACATAAGAAGAAATATTTTAACTGTTGCTGTTTAAAGAACCCTAAACTACTGCTAAATTTATTTATGTGTTTAGTCCAGGGGTTTGCAACCTTTCCCATCCAAAGAGCTATTTTTTCTCAGCCAGCTAAATAAAACTCTCTTAGAGCTGCCAAATGTTATGAGACTTTTCAAAAAGGCAAGTTAATATATATTTCTAATGAAGAGTCACCATAGGATGTTTGTTATTTTTGAAGAACCACATTTTTATTTCCATTTTTAGGTTTTAAAATAAAGTAAAACATAAAATCTTTATAAAAAAAAAGAAAAAAAGAGGACAGACAGAATTTCTTTTAAAGGATGTAGATATTTGTGGAAAATTATGGAAAGTAAAAAAAATGTCCCTGGTTTCCAACCTAATGACAAGAAAGATAGATTTAAAAATATATATTTTAGCCACGTATTTAGAGGCATTGTGGAAGATTCAAAATGGATTAACAGAAATGCTTTTGCTTTTCTGAATATAGCTGCATTTTTTGACTCATAAATAAAATGAATAACAAATTATAAAAACTGCATTTTCATTTTCTTCTCCAAGACTGTTCATTTGGTAACTTAATTAAAATGATAGAGAAAAGGACATTTAAGATTTAATTTTCCAAACATGCCCCAGCAAATAGATACCAAAAATTCTATTTAAATTGTCAAATTTGAAAATTAAAATGCATTAGCAGAAATGCTTTTTCATTTCAAGGTCATATATGCATTATTTGACTCATAAATAAAATTAATAATAGATCATCCAATCTGCATTTTATTTTCAACTTCAAAACTCCTCTTTTCATCACACAACTAAAACGAAAACGTTAAGGACATTGTTTTTTCATTTTGTCTGCCCCCAAAACATGCAAAATTCAATTTGAATTCACAATGCCAGTGACAGTGACGTCAGTGGTTGCTCTTCTTCTAATTCTTTGGCCCCAGTCTGACTCATTGTTGCCAAGTTAGCGACTTTCTCACTATATTTAGCGAGTTTTCAGACCCCTCTTACGACTTTTAAAAACACGACTAATGACAAACCTAGCGACTTTTAAGGTACAGAATCGCTTTCATATTCACATTCACTGATTGACAACTGATTAAAAATATCAGTAGTCAAGTTTTATTTTCAACACCAGAACTAATCAACATGAGAGCACATGGAGGCGGAACAACAGAGAGACAAAGGAACGTGGTGCAGGTCGCCGACTGATGGACTCGAAACAAAGAGGAAAGGGGAGCAGAAAATTGATTTATTAAAAAATAAAGGTACTTGAAGAGGAGGTGGGGAAGTGCCAGCAAATTTACAATATTTTCAAATCCCCCACCAGCATTGAGTTAACTGTTTAATAAATGACAGATGCAGGGGGAAACAGCGTTGTTTTGGGGCAAACTTTTATTTGAAGATAGCATGATGATCACTGGTTGAAATTCTCCCTGAGCCCTTTTATGTAGCTGTAATAGTGAGCTGGTAGGCTAAGCCTTCTGTCTAAACTTCATTAAATTGGATTTGTTGTTTTATTATTAAACCTCACATCAGCTCAAACACATTACTACAATTGGATATGCTCACTGTTTATATACACTAGGTCATATTTAGAGTTTCCTGGTATAACCTGGATAAAATAAAAAAAAAAATGGTTAATTATTTGTGTTGTATTACACTTACAGGTGGAATTTTAATACTTTGCTGCTTGGACTTTAACAGTCTGTCCACCCAAAATGTCTAGATCTGTCTCTGTCCAACACAAAAGTAGTTGCACAGCTGTGAGAAAAAAGAACATTTCATTAGTGGGAGTGAAAAACACTGAACTGGTGGCTTTTGGTTTTGTGTTCATGGCTGTTAAATATAAATTTGATTTGAATTTGAAACAAAATAATGGGCTTTTGATGATTACGTACCCATATGTGGGTGCATGGGTTTGTGGTTGTGCACACAGAGGTGTGAGCGTATGTGTGCAGTATACGAGTAGGGGTGGCCTGAGTGACTTTTGTTCCAATCCAGCCCTGCACTTCGGCATTATTATGTCCTTCTTGGTGAGGGTCTGTCAAATAAATCCTAATGAAATACATCAAAGTTTGTGGTTGTAAGATGGCAAAATGTGAAAAAGTTCAAGGGTTGTGAATAGTTTCTTAAGGCAGTGTATGCGAGAGGCATTATGCCAGTAACAGTTTAAAAAATCATTAACATGTTGTTCCCAGATATACTATGATGTATATTATTGTTTTTTTAATTTCCTGAAACTCATTTATTATTATCATTAATTGCTTTCTCAAATTCAACCATTTCAGCCGGTTACTGAGAGACAAAGACAAAATCAAAGCACCCTTGGCTTAGAGAGGCTTACCTTCAAAACTGCTGTTTGTACATCTTCGTTTTGGACTCTTAATGTTGTTTTTGGCTAAACTGAGCTGTCAAACAAGAAGGAAGAAGTTGTGTCTCTTGTAGAGTCAGGCATACTGCATTGAATGGAGTTGAATTCTTTCTGCTGTCGAAGGAACCAAAACAGGGTGACTTGATCTCAACCGAGACTGAAATCAAATCGCTTTGCTTCAGTGGCAGACCCCCCTGGACAACCGCAATGAAAGTCCATCATTGGGTCACAGCCTCAATCCGTCATTGTCTGCTGCTGCTGCCACTGCACTCAAGAACAAGTCCAAAGAGAAGACAGGGAGGTCTCATGGCTGCAGGGCAGCAGTTCACTCTATGAGTCAGATTTGTTAAATAAAATATACTTTTCAAATATTTTTTTTTACTTGCTTCAGTCGTTAAAATCAATACCAGCCATATGCCAAAAAGAATAAAAGCAGCAGATGTGCTACTTTAAGAAAACCTGTTTTCACTTTTACACAGGGGTCATTTGCTTTGTTTTTTCCTTTTTTTTGATTATTAATTTCAATGTTATCTTATCAGGAAACCGTATGGCCTGCACTTCCCAGAAGGCTGACACGACGAGGTCAATGCTTTAGCCAGAATGCAATCTAACTGCTTATTTCACCAAAAGACTCCTCCTCCACCACAAGCTGTGGAGGTGCAGGTTATAACCTCAATCGCCCACTCCGAGGATGGAGATAGACTGCATTCACTTTCTATTCTGCCAGTTATAATGTGCTATGAATGTAAAATGAAAAATAAATAACAATAAAAACAACAATCGTGATAAAAGAGTGAATTCAGACAAAATGTACAAGTAGAATTATTATCTGGTATTTGATTGATGCATCATTATAGAATTAACCTAATTTCTGTGTTTTTTTGTAGTTTAATCTATATACTGGATTCTCCGCAGATGGACTGCATTTTACTTTTGGCTGCATCTTCATTCAGGCTTTCCTAATGACTCTTTTAGCCCAGAGATTAGGATTAGCTCTAACATGGGTGAATCCAGTTACCTCTGAGGGGCTAAAAGGCTATTTTTGGGATTCGGCCAAAGACTTTGTATATCCATGGAGGGACTCTTTTCTTGGTTCTGCACCATGTTGTGACATTAGAAGAGCTGAAAGCCACCCAGTATGATTGTCAGGTATCATTTAGTTCTTTTTTCTGAAAGAATGGACACACCTGGTGACAATGGAGCCAGATGTGGGGGCTGTGTGTCTAGCTGGCCTGTCATGTCCTCTAACAACTGTTTGTTCTCTTGCTCCTTCACTTCAGTTTTTAAAAGAAGTTTTAAAAGAAATGTCTGTCTGCCACTGATTATATCTAAAATGACAATAAAAGCAGATAGACTACTGTGTAAAAATACAAGAAAAACCTACGACCTACAAAGAAATGCAATTTCTTTGTAGGTCGTTGGATGCTGAATTGTTTCTCCACTTTTTTTTTTTTTTTCTTGTAAGTCACTCTAGTCCTTTTATCCTTTGTGGATAGATGTTAATGTGATCATCTTTGCCAAAGGGAGAAAAACAAAAAGTAAAAAAAAATAAAGAAATAAAGAAAGGTTTAGGCATCATGGCATATTATAGATCCTCTGAAAAGTGAAGAGACAAGAACAAACACAAAAGCGGGGAAGTTGCTCTAAAAGGCAGCACACAAAACACATTTGTAATGCTAAATACCTGTTTCAAAAGTTTTACTAGCTTTAGCTTACAATCATTTGACCTAACTTGGCTTTTAGGTAGAACGTGTGTCTGCGATATGACAAACATTCCACTCATGTCGGATGCTTGAAGCTAGACGGCTTCCTATTAGGAAACCATTTGGAGTCTGAGTTAAAAATCTAAAGTGGGCCTCTGTGAATTAATTAGGGGATCACAAATGTGGAGGCAGGTTTGTTTGAGGATGACAGATTAATAAGTCAATACTTTTGCTGCCTACCGGCTTCCAGTCCCAAAGTCAAATGTGGAAAATTCCACCTACAAATGTATCACTCTGGTTAAATACAGCACTGTGCACAATTTTTGAGAAACCCCTTGATTTTTTTTTGTTGTACCTCCAAGAAACTAGACTTTCTGCTAACCTTTTAAAGTGGTCTCAAGGAACAGTTCTCAAATTTTTTTGTAAGTCTGTAAATGGTTTTTACTCATTTTCAGTCCATCAACACTTGCTTTCACACAAATCAAATAAACTAAATATTTTGAATAAGGGGGTGGCAATGCATCAAGAATTACTAACAAAATCCAAACAAAAAGCCTTGTTCATTCATTCATTAATGCAGGACAACCTAGCTTCCACTGCACAAGTTGTATTTCACATCTTGTCTTGGGATTTGACTTGACGCGAACTGAGACTGACTTTCGCTTTTAGGAGGACAAGAGTTTGATTCCTTGATTTGCAAACGAGTTTAGTTGCATGTTCACACCTTAAAGAAAACCAAACCTTCCAAGCAAACAAACTATGGTTTAATTTAGAAGGGCTGGTGTGAATGCACTCTAAATCTAGGTATTAACAAATGTTGAGTTTGCACGTTAATGTCAGCTTGAACTATTTTAATTAGAATCTTTAGGTATTTTGTGACCAACTAAGTGTTGCCATACTGATCTGAGGAAGGGTGGCACCCTTGAGGTAAGAAATAGGTAAAACAATATACAGCAAAGAGCTGCCACAAGACCTAAGAGATGCATCTAGATCTTCAATTGATCCGTATTTAATTCAATGGAGCACTGAAAAGCAAGTACGACTCCTTCTCGTCACCAACATTACTGAAGCAGTGTGGCATTATCTTGACAGAGAAGGGAAAAAAAATGGCAGACAAGATTCAAAACAGAGCTTTGGAAAGTCCTTAAAGGAGCCTGGAGAACTGAATTTACAGAAAAGTTGTGAAGAAAAATTCAGGCTAATTTAAAGAATAGAGCGGGCCTCATACCAAATATTAACTTCAAAGCTATTCAGAATTATTGAAACTCTGTTTTTGTCTTATATATTGTATTTCTATTAAAAATTTAACACAAGTTTTTGCTTTTTTTCTATTTTACTGGCAATTAAAAAATAAGAGGAGGCTCAAAACTTTTGCATTATGTTGTTGGTCACTTAAATGTTCTGATTCTCTTAAATAATTGCTGATTTTCCCCACTTGAAACTTTTTTTATTTAGTCATTAATTTATGGTTTATATAAAGTAAAACTGCAATCCTTTGGTGTGAAATCGTTGTTAGTATAGCTCCACACACC
>JBAGKP010000027.1:13213001-13223977 GCA_037177255.1 Melanotaenia maccullochi
TTGAAGAAAAACAACAGCTGGATAAGTCCCAAAGCTTTCAAGTTTATCTCTTCAATCAACTCTCTGTACACACTCAGTGGTTTACAAAAAAAAAAAAAAAAAAAAAAAAAAAAAACATGCAAGCATAGCCGCTCTCAGATTCTGAGCTTAACAGTAGCTACACACCTGTAACATTTTACTTGTTAATTGGTGAACAGGAACAATATGCTGGTATCTTCTTCAAGGCTCTGGATGATGTTGGACTGTTTTGGCTAATATGCTTGGTTGGTCAGGGACTGTGCTTCTGGATTGACAGACCAGAGGGATTGCACTCCTCACTCTTCTTGGTAAGATCTATTTGGACGTCCTGGAGAGGAGATTCCATTGGATAGTCAAACATGTGATTCAAGTGGACCAGTGTGTTTTTTTTTTCTCTTGAGTAAAAAGGTCAGTGTTGGGGTAGTTACTCTAAACAAGTAATTAGTTACTAGTTTATTTTTTAAATGATTCTGATGAAGCATGGTTGAAAAGCAATGTCTGACTTTAATTGGTTAAATTTCATAGAATTTGTATTTAATATTACTTTTGTCAGATTCCAGTTATTTCTGTGACCACTGTGAGTTTTTCTATCATTAACCGAAGGGCACCAACAATTCTGTCCATTTGTGTATGAGACAGGTGAACGGCAGGTTCCAGAGAGGAACAGACAATGATTAACAAAAGCTCAGGGTCAAAAGGTAAGTCTAAGTCTAAGTCAAATTGGTTTTTAGAAAGGCCAAGTGCCGTTAGCACTGGGTAAGCCAACAATTTGGCAATGACTGGAAGGCCAAACAGGAATAAATACTAGTGATGTGCCACTGATAGCCAATGCTTGGTAGTGAATCAGAAGAGCTGTCTCCTATGGAGTGAGAGCTGGCTCCCGTTTTTTTTTTTCCTTTTGCTGCGTGCTAGCACCCAGTGCTCAGCCCCAGCTCTGCCCATGGCACTGCTTTTTAAGGACTGGCCTGCATGGCCTGCAGGCGGCTAATCACATGTGACGATATAGGATCAGTGAGTGTGTCGTGTCAGAGCAGCCCACCCAAGATGAGGAATCTTATTTTTCTGAATGCCAACCTGCACTGAGGAATTATTGCTGCATTTTTTTTAGTTTGGTTCTTGATCTGTTTTGTGGAATTGTTTGTTGTTTATCATTCATTTGTGCTATATAAGATTTTTGTTGAAACTTTAACCAAAAGTAAGTGGTTTTGTATCAGAATAAATGCACAAAACCACTAAAATATAAGGCTTTTGTAAAAATGCTGAACACAAAGGGGTTTTCAAAACACAATTCATTCATTTTTGAGAAGTTAAGGAGACTGATTATTTATTTATTGAAATCTGGATGATTTGCTCTGAAATTAGTAACAAGCAAGCCAATATAACCTTATCTGCAAGTCATAACCAATGTTGATATTTATATGTTTATTAGCTAAAACTGATAATATTGTGTATCGTCATTTTAAAATTTATTATATATTTGTGTTCGGGTCAACAATATTTACTGGCTTTTTAAACATAGGAGCAAAACTGATTTTACATATGACACATAGCATATTTAGTTATCCCTAAAATCACGCTCAACATGGGTTTAGATAATGATCTCTGAATTTTTAAGTCTTTATTGTAGTCCTTTCATATTTGGATGCCAGTAAAGCCACCATTTTACTGAAGGCAGTCTGTAAAAGTAACTTAAACCCCCTCTTATGTTTATAATACAGCGTGATTCATTGGAGAAAATTTCATCCTATTTGTGCCCTTATTTGGTACTCTTGTATCACAGGCATCCATGAGTCAGAGGCTTTTATATATACAGTTCTAGCCCCCTTGAGTTGTGGGAATTTTAATATTGCATTATTTAAAATACTCATTTTACATTTCCAAAACAATGTATGAGAAATAAGTGGTGGCATCCATTTGCCTCCATGCTGAGCGAAACACCAGCATGTATGCTTGACCCTGTATACATTATCCAATCAAATAGAGGTATATGGACAATGTTAATGAAGGCAACTGCATCTGAGAGTTGGTTTCCCACTTGGGCAAACAAACATCTGCTAGTCAGCTAAAAAAAAAAAAGAAGGAGGGGGGGCAACAAACAAATGCAAGCTCTTCAGGTTTTAAAGTTTGCCTCAGTTCTGTCCTCCTTTCTGACTTCATCGTGACTCTGACTCACAAAATAAATTATTCTTGTATCCGGCGTGGGTATGAGTGTAGATTAGTAATGTGTTTGGAGAAATTCATGGAAGGGAGGGAACTCCATTACACAAGCTGCAAGACATATGTTATTCCTACTGTCCAAAAAGACACAATTTACTTAATATTATATAGTACAATAACCTACTTACACTGTGGTACTTTTCACCAGTTTTCTTATCTATCCTTACTGCACTCATGTAAGTGATTGGAGTTCTTGTTGCCAGTTAGTGCTAACATTTGGTTTGCAGCTTATAATTGGCTTGGATTTAATTGAAATCATATTCCACATTTTTGACCCGGGTTTGCTTCTGATTATCAAGACTAAGTTTAAAGAGTCTAGATAATATTTAATTAATTAATTATTATTAAATAAGAAACATTGAGATCACATGGTTCCCAAATGTGCTAAAATGTCCTTTTTGGATACCTCATCTGAACTGTCTGCACTTAAACCTCTCTAATACTGTTTTATTTCTCTTTATCAGAGTTGGCCTTTCAATCAATCAAACTTAATTTCTAAAGCACTTTTCATGGAGAAGATTTTCAACTTAAAGCTCTTTCAATCATTTAAAACAAACTAAACAGCAAGAGCAAAGAAAAAAAAAACAATTGTAAAGATATCGTTTGCATATTGTACTATGATTTCATGTGTAGAGGTGTCTGCAGCCACACCACATCCTTTGATTCCCAGTTATCATTCAACCCATGGTCAGCATCCCACTTTCAAAGGGGTTAACAATTGGTAGCAACCTATCCTCTACCAAGGCGAACAGACGTAACAATTCTGTTCCATAAATAGATAATAGTTATAAACACAACCCGTCTGCCACTTACATCTGACCTTCTCTATCTTTGCATCCACACACTGCATTCTGGGTATTCATCTCTATATTTGTGCTAACCTGTCTCAGGATTGTGTGCTACGCATTGTACAACCCATCCTTCCACTCACGTCTGTCTGGCGTTGCAATCCATGCACCAGACTATCCCATATTCCCTCTCAGAAGTAAAAATCGTCAATTAGTGGATTAATTTCCCTTGGATTCTTAGCCCTTATGAGCCTCTAGCTAATCACATCCGTGACATACAGAAAGCAAACGCCTCTCCGCTTGCCACTAAATTATGGTTCCACAAACATTTCAGGCAAATGTCAGCCATACACATTTATTCCACATCAGTGCCATATTCACTGCATCCAGACTTTGCATCTCTGAACATATCCAGATTCCAGACATTGTTCATCACAAGCTTACTGTTCGTTCATGTGCAACAACCTTTTGGATATCTATCAAGCTCATTTGCATCTCAGCTTCAACATTGCATAACTTCTGTAAGCCAGGGTTGCAGGAAAACCGAGAAAACACCCTGTCTATATACTATATGATATTATAATACAATTTCAAATCAAAATGACCCTAATAGTCTTTCTGCATAGAATTGCATTTATATCTGTTTTTTTTTTTTTTATTTTACTTATGCATGCTTCTTTCTCTTTGGTACTGCAGCATACAATTTTCCTAATGGGATTAATGAGGTACATCTATCTATATGTCTTACAGTGGTTTGGATCTACAGGCTATTTTTGTTAGTTCTTTAGTAGCATCTCTATTTCATTTTTTTCAACCCCTATCAAATGGTTGCATCAGTGTAGTCCATACTAAATTCTCTTGATGTGACAGTAAATGCTGTAAACTATGTTGGTGTAAAGGAATCTTTTTACCCCATTTTAATTTTAAACCCAAGCCCCTATAAAAAAATCCCTGTGTAGACCTGAACTCTACAATACTGTATGTTTTATGTTTTAACTCCATTACTGACATATACACACACTCAGGGTTATCCTTTAGCTTTACCCATACTGAAGTGTGATATGTCTGATTTTTTCATAAAGATACTTAGTTAAACACAGTACTGATGGTCATCCTATTTTGTAGCCCAGAGAAGATAGCCTTGGTTAGCCTAAAGCCTGAAAACCCTTTTAAATATTGGCAAAGCAAATAACCTTGTTCATGAGTTGGCTTAGTGGGAATAGCAAAAGCATACAGTTTGACTCCAACATGCCAGCTTTTTCCTTTCTGGTGTTCTTTAAATCTGATCATAAAAGTTATCCCTTTGCTTTATTTTAACATCTTGCAGCCATTGCCAGTGGAGGAAATTTATGAAAAAGGTCAGACTGAAAGCTAAAAGATCAACCAGGCTTTACATTGATTTCAGTGCTCTGAAACAAAAGGTACTTCACCGGAGACAGAACAGTTTCCGCAGCAACACCTCTTTCTTCTACTCTTCTTTACCACATAAAAGGAGGGATGAAGGGCACAGAACAGGCCAGAATCAGAACAGTGAATGAGAGAGAGAGAGAGAGAGAGAGAGAGAGAGAGAGAGAGAGAGAGAGAGAGAGAGAACTTGTGTTGATCATCTGTATTTATGATACTGAATTATTCTGCACCCAAAAAAAAACCTGCTGACCCAGAAGAAAAAGTGATCCGGGAAACTAATCTGGACACCTCATCTATTCAGATGAACGCACAATTTTATTTTATTTTATTCTTTAAATCATTCCAATTTAAAATTTACATTATAATCTCAAATGACAAGAAGGATTCATGTCAGCAGAATAACTGAAGTATAGAATTTTGGGGCTGGAGTCGCTTAATTTGAGTTGGTATTTATATGACCCAACAATTTCTATCTACTGACTGACACTGGGTAGAGCTCATTTTCTTTCTACAAACATAAATCACCAGTACTTTGGTCTTTCCAACATTAAGCTTTAAAAAAAATTGAGTCACACCAGCATGAGAAAGATGGGACCATCCTTCTGTAGGACAGGTCATTGTCCTTTTAGCAGTATTGTCTGCAAACTTTCTGACAAGATGGCCAACTGCACATAGTCAGCAGTGAAAAGTGGATCTCTTTTTGTTTTTTTGCTCCTGTATTAGTTAAAATAGCATTGGATTTGTTTGCAGCCTGACAAACTAAGATCACACCAAAAAGGTAGTCTAAAATACAGGCAATGGTTGTATTATTAAGTTTAACATTAATTTATTAGCTTTAAAATTTGGCTGTTTATTATTAAAAAAAACATTCCAAAAATTCCAAAAACATGATTCTAACAGAGCTGGGAGTTGTATTAAAGATGCACAACATAACTTTCTGAACTTTAAACTTTACGTTCCTGACTCATTTGATGGCACAGTGACATGTATTATGCATATATCTGAAAACATCACCGCCCGACTGAATCCCAAGACTAAGAAAACTTCACAGGTTCTTCTTGTGGGCAGCCACATGATTTTGAGTTTCACTTATGCACCAAGTCATATCACATGCTAGCAAGGGGACATCAACACACCTGGTATTTCGAATGCACAATGAGGATTATTCAGCAAAGCCACACAAGAAGTTATTATTTGAGGAAGAAAGGAAAAGAAAGAGAAATGGGTACCATGAGAGATAAGACAAGAGCAAGTTAAGACTATCTTTAACTTGCTGGAAAGACCTCACAGTATTGGAGTAATACAAGATGCCAAGTAAGCCATCGATAGGGGCTCCATTACTGAGAAAATCTGCAAAACTTCCAAAGTCCATATTTAGGACTACAAATGTCTTTAAGCTGCAAAATATATAGCATCATCAGTGCCAACACCTCTTCGAAAAGCAAATTGTAGAGGGTCCTGAAAGACATACCTCCCTGATCAGGTGATCCTGGACAACCATCTAAGAGCAATACATTATGTGTGATGTTAAAGCACAATTATACTGTTTGACATATTGGTCTGTGCATATGGATAAGACAAGATTCCATCCATCCATCTTTTACAACATTTACTCAAATTCAGGGTCGCAGGGAAGCTGGAGTCTATCCCAGCAATCAGCAGGGAAGAGACATAGCACACCTTGGACAAGTCGCCAGTGTATTGGAGACGAGACAAGAAAATGAAGGACTGAGCTAAGAGAAGCCACTTTTTGTCAGCCTCTAAATTTCTGTACAGACAGACCCACAGAGAAAGAATGTCCTCACAAAAAGAGACCTGAGCCAATCTGGTGGCAGGCCTCATACTGTACACACATAACTGGAGAGACTGAGGCATTAATGAGCAGTTCTGTCTATACTGGTTTAGCTGAGGTGGAGGAGACTAGCAGCTATAGATTCATGGGAATCAATATCACAGAGAGAATATCATGTTCAGTCGACAACAACTATGCTTTGTTAAAAAATAACAAAAACTTAAGGCTGAACAAAATTTCTTTACCATGCCTGCTGATGAGCATGACAAAAGATAACCTGATACATACTAAAAATAAAAATATGATGACCCAACTACTGATCATGATGTCATAAAGGTGTTTGTGGAGAGGCCAAGTCGATAAACTACTAACACACAGGAAATAGGTGTGTGGATACAAAGAGTGAGGGAATAATTGGCTTTAACAGTTCAGCATGTTCTGTGGAAACAAAGTAAAGAACTTGGCACAAAGTAGTTAGAAATGGGAGGTTTAAGTAATGCTGAGGGTGATAAGGAAAGTGGATGCAGGTATGCCTCCTGGGAACAGAGAGCAGGTGGGCTGGGGAACAAGAACAGGAACAAATACTGCAGACCTCTGGGGGATGTAGAAAGGCTTGACAAATGTTGAGGAAAAAGAACAGAAAAAGATAAGGTGAGGCCCAACAATAACCAAAACATGAGTCTGAAATAAAAATGTGTGCCAGTTAAATAGGATGGTTAATGTAGAAATCAGTCACTAAAACTTAGCTGGACCACTTGATCATGAGTTTCTTAGTAAGAAATTATGCAACTGGCTGGCTGATAATTCATAATTTTTCACTTCACCAATATTTAATCAATGTTCCTTTAACAATAAATGGCAGCTTTTGTACTAGAATAAGTGACTAAAAACTGACAAAATTCAACTGTCTTCACCATGTCAAAACATTTGGAGTTAAACACATTTTTTTCCATAGTTTGATCCTAAGCAAAACTCACTGCAGCTAAACCTCACTGCAAGCATCGCCATACCAGCAGCCTCTAAACAGCTTTGAACTAAAATCCTTTCATTATTTATGGACAATGCTGGTGATCACTGCCTGGTTCTTGAAAATTAAATGTGCTACCAATGTATCAACAAACCATTGATGCAAACTCTTTTCACAGAAGAGGCTACAAACCAACAAGTCCTACAAATCATGTGACCATATTAGTTGAGTGTTTACAGCCTTGTCGATCTAAAAGAGTGTCTCCTACAGGCTGCAGGAGGCATTGTTATAAATAGATTTCCATAGAGCAGCATTTCTCAATCCTGGTCCTCAGGGACCACTGTCCTGCATGTTTTAGAGGTGTCCATCTTTAACACACCTGACTCAAATGAATGGCTCTTTAGCAGGCTTGCAACGAACTTGACAAGCAGTTCAGTTAATCTGGTGTACTGGAGTTGGACAGAACTAAATCTTGCAGGGCAGTGGTCCCTGAGGACCAGGATTGAGAAACACTGCTACAGAGGGAATACTTTTTTTTTATTATGAAGTTTTTTCAAGACACAAACCTTTACCAGGTCAAACAAACAAACTAAACAAAATCTCTTCAACCTCAAATTTTCACCTGAAAAAAAAAGCACCTAATGGAAAGGTAGGACTTTTCAGATTCTATGTAATATGGTGGGGGTCTGTCCAGAAGAATTATGGAAATGGTAAGTATAGTGGAACATCCTTGCATCGTTCTGCACGTAGAAGCCAATACGCATATGCAAACCTGTTTATCTTACTTCCACATACTGAACTCTGTCTTTTAAATAAAAAAAAAAAAATTGAGCTATGAGAGATGGACAGAAAATGAGGTCCAGGCTCTTTTAAGCGTATTTGCCAAGGAATACATTCAGCACAAATTTGAGTTGGCAACTTAAAATGACAGAGTGCATGAATGGTAGAATAAACGCTGCCAGAGCTACTCTCCAGTATGGATTTTGAGACCGAACCTTTGTGAAGCACTCAATAACTGACTTTTCAAAGCCTTTGATACTGTCAATAAGTGACATCTGCTGGCTGTGTGTGTGGGTTGCATTTATAGGGGTACTGCACCCTAAAATGTGTTTTTTGAGCTTAAAACCACTTAGCATTACTTGTGATGAAAACCACATATACTGTTGATAAAATTTGTAATTTTTTAATTTATTTAATAAACAGGATTTTAGGGTCAATACTTGCACGTAATGCACCCTACAGTGTAAAACCAGTTTTTTTTTTTGTGATGTAGAGCCGTACTTGGTGCTTCTCACGAGACAATTTTAAAAACCTCACAGCCCTCTCCCTCCAGATACAGAAACAATAGGTCCTCGCCTTGCAGGCATAGAAAACTGCGGAAAAATGTTTGCAATTACACACAACTATAGCTGCAACTGCTACACTGAAGCACAACGCCTGGGTCCATTCAATTCAAAGACTAAAAGTCAGCCTCTGTATGCCTGATGACATTTTCAAAACTCACTTTTCATATTTTTCTAATTCACTTCATTTGGTGGGATGAAAAGCTAATAAATTCAAAGCAAAACGTGTTAATTTTCAATGTGGTTGCGCATGCGTATCCTTTACGGTTAACCAACACTGATATCGGTCTTGTTGTTTGCACAGCTTGAGTGATGTGGCACCAAAGTGACCTACAAAACAGCCGTGGTGGGGCCATAAATCACAATGGGTCTGGAATTAATCACTGTGTAGAGGACATATTCTGCCACCGCTGTCCTCTCACAATTACTCCCTGCAAAACGCTTGCTCTCTCCCTCTTCTTCTCATTCATCCTTTCTTTTCTCCATCGCTCCATCAGTCGGCAAAGCGACCACCAACTGGCCTGGAGAGGAAGAGAAAAGGGAGTGATGTCCTTTTCATAGCTCATATAAAATGAAGTTTAAAGTTTATAGAGTTGCCTGCATGACAGCCACCTGAAAAGCTTTTCAAAGAGAAGAAGAAAAGACAATGAGGTCTTTATTTTTGAGATTAACCTGGAGACTACTTTTTATTGCACAGCCTTCACCCCACAGTGGCCCTGCAGTAACTGTCTTTATATCAGGCTGGAGAATATAGTGACCTGGGTGAGAGTGAGGAGGAAAAGAGGGGTGTGTTTGATTTATTAGATGACAGACGCAGTGGGGATCCAATCAACGTTACATAGGATGCCAACACCAAGTCGGTAAAAGACTCAAGGCACATCAGTTCAAGGGCAGCTGCCATCACTTCAAAGTCACACACACACACACACACACACACACAGTCGCTGTCATCTTTACTGTTAAGCTCAATCTCCCATTCTTCAGTACAATTCCAAAATGCCCCTGAAAAATGACTGATAGCAGCTATTTAATTTCTTTCACCTTTTTGAATGAGTTTGACAATGACTGTGTATAACTTCCAAATACAAACATTTATAATGTCTTGGTTCCTGCCAACACGTGAAAGTTGTCTATTAACCCTTTAAGGCCAGCGATATAACAATTCCGCCAGAGCATAGTTTCACATTCTTGCATGCTGTAGTGTCATTTTTTGGAACATTTTGAATTTGCTATACATCAATACAACTTTTATATTCCATATTTTGATTATGTGCTTCAATTAAGTCCATACTGACTAAATAAACTGCTAAAAAATTAATGTTTTGGTATGCTGAAGCATTAAGAGTTTCTTTCACTGGAGCTATAAGGTGCCAAGCTGAACATCTGAAAAACATACCCACACCATAATACCCCCTCCACCAAACTTCAGACTTGGCACAATGCAGTCAGACAAGTACTGTTTTCCTGCCAAACCCGAGTCATCTATCAGATTGCCAGATGGAAATATGTGATTCGTTACTCCAGAAATCAAGTCTCCACTGCTCTAGAATCTTTTGGTGGCTTGCTTTACATGCACCACTGCATCTGATGCTTTGCATGGCATTTGGTGATATCAGGCCCAGATACAGCAGCTTGGCCATGAAAACTCAATCCATGAAGCTCTCTCAGCACTGTTCTAGAGCTAATCTGATGGCCATGTGAAGTTTGGAGGTCTGTGGAAATTGACTCTGCAGAAAGAGGCCGACCCCTGCCTACTATGCGCCTCAGCATCCGATGACCTCACACTTTGTGTTTGAGTTGCTGTCATTCCCAATCACATTCGCTTTGTTATAATATATCACCGACATTTAAATGTGGAATATTTATTAGTAAGAAAATTTCACGACTGGATTTGTTGCACAGGTGGCATCCTATCACAGTACCGCGCTGGAATTCACTACTCCTGAGAGCAACCTCAGCCAGTTTGCTTGTATAGGTGCTTAGTTTTATACACCTGTGGCCATGAAAGTGATTAGAACACCTGGATTATTTGGATGGGTAAGTGACTACTTTTGGCAATACAGTGTATGAATGTATCTTTTTTTATTAACATGACATTCATTCTTAAATGAATCAATAGTTTTATTACAGTTATCAAAACCCCAGACTACTTAATTGTGCTATACAAATAAACTTGCCTTGCCTTTTTTTGGTCATTCTTTAAAAAGAAAGTGTGTTTATCAAAATGATTAAATAGGTTGTTTCTGTATCAATAAGGTACATATACCAAATGCCACCCTCTAAACTATGACCTGTACAGGTGGCCGGAGGATTCATGGCTCATATGATTTATCAGTTATAATTGTTTTCTAAGCCAACTTGTTAGCATTAGAGATGGGATTTATGGCTCTTTGAAGGGAGCCGGATCTTGAGGAGCTGTTCCTTTCAAAGAGCCATTCAAAAGA
>JBAGKP010000027.1:13226839-13253117 GCA_037177255.1 Melanotaenia maccullochi
GTCAAAAATTTGTATATAAAAAGAATGGCTCACAAATGAACGACTCACAGCTGTGAATCGGTTCCCATCGTTCATTTAAAAGAGCCGTTCAAAAGAATCGATTCGTTCATGAACGTCACATCTCTAGTTAGCATATTCAGACAAATTCAACAAGAGAGGAGAATGTCATTAAAATAAAGTAATTATTTAATTAATATAAAAAAAAATGTTTTCAAACCGGGAAATAAAGGAATTTAGGGCAAATGCACAAACATCATCTGTGTCTAGTTTTTTATATGTCATTATAACTGAGACAAAGTGTCTTCCAGTGTCTTCCATGACTTAATATAAATGCTTTCCTACTTTTTGGGCATCCTATGTCACTAAATCTTTTTTTTTTTTTTTTTTTTTTTTAACACAGCTATATGTTATGTGAAAGGTTTTCACAACATCTTTCTTTTCTGGTTCAGGAAATGTTGCCATAGGGTCATTATTCTTCTTCTAGTTCTTCTTTTTTTTTCTCACTTCCATAGTCATTTGTTCCCCAGGTGACCTAATGGATTACAGTCTCACAATACAGGATACAGGACAGGTTCAGAGAGTGAAAGCTGTCTCTATATGTCAATCCAAATTTGCAATGACTGCTGCAGGGCTGAGAGACATCTCACCTCGTGCCCTGGAGGGTTGAGGCAGATTTGATAGCTGATTATTATAGCTGACAGCTGTCCAACATATTTTTAAGAGGTCAGTCAAAGGTTTTTAAATAATTTCCAATTCTCTCACCAACCTACTGTGTTTTAGAATATTCCGCATACTATACATTATGTTTTGGCTGGAAATGTGGGGCCATTAGGGAGGGTCAGAGGGAGTTCTTGTGATTCCCAGATGGTTTTAACTGAATTCATTATATGAAAACTAACACTGGGCTTTCTTTTTTATTGGAAGCTGAAACCAAAGTAGTATCATCCCTTTTTTCATGTTTTCTGACCTTGCATACAGTATTCTCATTTATTACTCCGGCACTCACTTGAGGGCAATAAATTAATAAATTTATGTCTGCTAAACTCATTCTTTCTTAGAATCAATTAGCATAACATTGATTTCTTTCTTGTTTTTTTTTTTCATCTTCCACTTCAAAATTGATTCACATTTTGACTGAGTGGATGTTGGAGGTGCATGTTGTGAGCATTCTGTGTTCTTCCTCTCATCTCACTTTTTAAATTCACAGCTATCTGCGGTTCACTTGGGGCGCATTCACACTAGCCTTTTCATTCAAATCCTAGTCTGTTTGCTTGGAAAGTTTCCATTTGTTTGGGGAATTGTGAATTTGCAAACAAACTGTGATTCAGATGAAAGAAATGGACTCAGCCTATGAATGTGAATCTTGGCCCGCTTCAAGTGGACCAAATATAGGAACCAGACAATAAAGCTGAGTGAGTTCACCATCCTGCAAGAATGCTTCACAGTGGTAGAGTTATGCTTAAGGCCCAGAAGTGTCCCCCACTAAAGGAAATTATTCTTTTCAAGGCATGAAGGTGCTAAAGGTCATGGATAGTTGAGGTATGCAAGAGTTTTCTGCTTATGAAAATCCTCTAGGTTTCCAATGGCCAGAGGCTACATGGCCATCTCTATAACTAAGTGGGTGTTCACTTGCACTATTTGGTGTGATTTAAACAATCCTTTAAATGGATATTTAATGGATAATGGTTGATTTGGAGAAGTATGAAAACTCATTCACACTCTCCCAAAACCATAATGTATAAATTCTGATTCTGTTGGATACCAGTTGCACTATTATAATTCTGACAAATGACATGGTAATAAACAATATATATATATATACAAATATATATTTTGTTGTATTTTGGTTAAGGGCCAAATAAATACTTCCTACTACCTTCTCTGTTCCTTTCACCTTTGTTGGCATCATTTGTTGAACACCTGCTGTTATTAGAAACACAATATTGTTAATTTTTTGCTTAGCCAAAACCAACTATGACACTTTGTGTCAGTAATTCACATATCAATATAAAACCTGGAGCAATTGTAGAGATTTGGTAGAAATTCCATGGATAGAAGTTAAATTGACTTCTGGTATTTTATGTAAGGCTTTGACAAGCACAAGAATGCAGAACAAACCTTTGATATACCTTGTCTTTTGCATAGATGCCACTTGAGTGCACTTAAGCTTTTGACCACTTGTAGCAACTGATAATCTAGAAAGAAATGTGTAACACCTGTTTGACACAGCTCAAGATATATATTTTAGCTCTTTTATAGCCCTACAGCTAAACAGCTTACTCATTTGCTCTCTGGTGTGTCTATACTGTCACAGCAATTAATTAGAAACAGCTAATCAAGATACTTGTAGACAAGTCCTCACCAGGACACAGGAACTGCTTTCTCATTGGTTGCTGGGAATAAACAAATGACTGTTGGAAAAATATCTTCCAGAATGATGTTTACTGCCTTTGGATAGTAAGGCCTTTTGTAATCTTCCATCACGTGTTGCTTAAAGCTGAGATTTTAAATGATATGATTGTGACAACTCAATCCTGTATCATCCATCACTTTTACAATTCATTTCTGTCAAGGAAAAGAAGACATAAAAGTGAAATAACTAAGGTTTAGATGCACTAAAAATGGCTGTCAACGCAAGTGTACATTTCCTGAGTCATAATGTGGAATTTATTTTATGTGAAGCAGAAGAATATTCAAAAGTCAGAGTGGCACAATGAATTTGAAAAACATAAAAATAACCCCTGAATGACTCACAACAACATGCCAAAATGGCCATCAGCCACAGTATGAGCTCTGCAGTGCAGGCATGGTATGAGGCCACAATCTGTTTCAAGTGCCTGGTTCAATTGGTGTTGACAGGAATCCCATCCAGCCGCCTGCATACACACCACCACAACCACCATACAGCAAACCACCAGCAGCAAGCTCCGTTCCCAGAAGCGCAGCATGCAGAGTCAATTACGCTACTGCGTTACTGGCCATAATGGCCTCAAAAGGGCAACAGGAATTAGACACTGCGCTTCCACCAAGGTGCACAGGAATGATTTGTAAATGATTGCAGCATTAGCTTTCCTGCTGCCTTCCTTCACCTTTGGTGTCGACTCATAAAACACATGGAAAAAAGCAATCAAATGAATCAGTCTCTATTCTTGTTCAGCAAATGAATAGATTGACTGTCCCCAGTGTCTATTAATGTCACCCAATGACATACATGGCTGCAGCTCGCCTGTATGGTCTGCACAACAAAAGCCCATTGAAACCTTAAGTGGGCAATGCTTTATTGGTATATAGGTGGATTGTTTTTGAACATCCATAAATCAGTATGGCTATTTATTGATTCATTTATATCAATGCAATTTCATCTACTAAATTGCTCATTTTATTTATTTATTATTTTTTTTTTATTTATTTCTTTTTATGCAGCAATCTGCTGTGAGCAAATACTATAAAAAAGACACCTTTTATTATCAGAAGATGCAAACTGTGGTAGCAGATAGGGTTGTTATGCTTTTGGGAGACAGGAATATACTCAAAATATAAAAGCCAATAACTTGTAAATGTAAATAGTTTTGGCTTCTTCTTTAGGACGAGTCATTAAAATTCTCATGGAAATTATTTAACAGCGACACCTGCAGGGCAATGAAAAGAAATACCAATTTGTGTGAAGTGGAAAGAAACATAGGCTCCTGCTGAAAAATATGACTTATTTCCATTGTACTTTTTTCATTATAACACAACAATGGGGTCTCTGTAAAAATTAGGAAGCCAAGAAAGAAAAAAAGGGGTAATAAAAATTCAGTTTTCAAGGCAGGATCAAATTCATCACAATGTTCGAGCACTAAAGTCAACAACCTACTTCATCCATATTTAGATGCCATCTTGGACCACAGGAGTGCATCCCTCCTCCTCCTCCTCCTCCTCCTCCTCTGGCTCTAGAGGCAATGTCTGCAACTGGATTAAACTCATTCTTACTAAGTGTAGTAAGTCGCAGTTATATTTTTACTGACAGCATTTTACTTTGTTAGGTTGTTGTCTGCTGCAGATGCTTCCTTGATATTTTACAGAATTGAGAAACGATGCACATTAAGAAACAGGATCAGCTTGGATGAGCTCTACTAGCCTGCTTGAAAAATGATCCTATAAAGTACCTGTTGTACAGGTTAATTACTGAGCATTCCTTCATGGTTCCTCTTTGACTGGCTGTAGAAGTTTGTTGAGTGGTAGGAGCTTAATAAAAACATCTGTGCTGCTGTAAGTGAAATGTGATCCATGGTGCTGACATATCTCTAATAATATGTCTGTTTAGGTTCTTTAATTAACTGATCTTGGCCTCAGATAGTTTGTCATTTAATTATAAATTCTGATTACTGGTTAAGGTTACTAGACTGACTTTGCTATTTAGGAGTAATTTGTTGTTTTTTCTTCTTTTTCTTTGTTTTATTTTAACTATTCAAGATAATAATTTAATGTTTTTATATACCTAATTTTCTTGGATATGGGTTTTATATTACATTATTAATCTAGTATTTGGAGTCTTATAAATTTAAATGTCACTTGATAACTATAGCTTGCCCACAACGATCAATTGCCTGACCTGTTACTGTGTCCTGGTGTTGGGGCTGTAATCATGTGATCATAGTAACCAGTCATATTGATAAGACCTATGGCCTTTTTTTTTTCTAAAAAAAGAAATGTATTAGTTGATCTTTTAAAGATTGATCCCTGTAACTCCATACTGTAGCATACATAGGGAAGCATGTCAGTAATGCCATGATTTTGTGTTGACATAAATTTGTACAGGGATCGCAAGAGACCAGGGGTTCACCAAGATAATGCCAAATTCGGATTTTGCATAAGTAATAACTTTGTTGTTTATGCTTTAAATCGTTAAAACAATTCTTTTTTTTTTTTTTTTTTTTTTTTTAATATTGATCTGGTGACCATCTGAAATTATCTTGGGACCCCCATGGGTCTCATGACCCCCAGTTTGGGAAACGCTGCTGAAATTTCCCGCTTAATACAATTGATATTTTTATCCCATGTTAATTATCCTGTCACAGATTATAACTGATTCTGAGCAACAGGGACAGCGGAAGATAGCAAAGTCAAAGACTATGTTTGCTATACAAATGTATGAAAACAGTGATGATTATATATATATATATGTGTGTGTGTGTGTGTGTAGGTAAAAGATTATTTGATACAGATATACAGTATAAATATACAAAAAGAAAAATCAGTGGGTATCAGCATGCCTGAGGATGTTTGACAATTGTAAAGACTTCATCCATCTTCAGGAAAAAGTATTGAACCCACATGCTTGGGGATATCGGCAAAGGCATTTATTTTTGTCAAGTAACACCACTGTGGACAGGAAAGGTACATTGTTTGTGTTTACCAGTGATTAACTTTTGATGAGAGCTTAAATCTTAAAAAGGAAGAAAAACTAAAGATTTTTTTTCAGAACTCAGTGCTGCGTTGGAACTGTACATGTTCCAAACTGCATGTAACCAGCTGTCTTTACTGCTGATTACTGTTTAATTCAAATGAGCTACTTTGAGATATTTTACACACCTTATAGTCTTTTATTTTACATTGTCTGGATGCAGTGGAGAGAAATGAGAAACGGGACCCAGCATGTGACCTAGGGGACCTAGCATTAAAATCTGAATATTAATTGAAAAATGGGCATATGCATAATGTCCCCAGATGTGTCTTTAACTTTCTGACACTTTAAAAGAGCTCAGAATTGAACACAGTAATTCCATTGTCAACTTGCTCATTTTAACCATTGATGGATTTTTATTAATAAGGTTAAGTTTAATTGTTTTAAGGTTAGTCAATCCCTTCATAAAGCCATATAAATACAGACCTTTCCCCTTATCTCTATGTGATTTCATTAGATCACAGCCTTGTGCTCTTGATTAGCACTGTCATTTTTAGCACAACAGATTTTCTAATTTTCCTTTGACAAATTTCTCCATTTGCGTAAGCACAGTTCACGCCTAGCATTACCTGATGCCCTTGTTACTATGGAAAGACTGAAAGCCCTGTTTTCATGCTGCAGTAGAGCGAGCGCAGTGACCTCATGCTGGTGAAGTGGGAATTTCATTGAGCGTGAGTGGTTTCCATCCCACCTTGCCTGGTAATTTCACAGCATGTCGTGACATCACTTGTGTTAGAATCAGTGTGGAGCACACTACAATGGAGTGACGCCACTAAATCTGGGGTGAAGTACAGTATTTTGCTCCAAAAATAAACATGATCTGTTAAGACAGCTTACCTAAGCACTTCTGTTGCTCCTTTTAAGAAGAAACACAAACTACAACATAGCATGCCATTATATGTTGCAAAAAGTCAACATATTCTTTAAAATGTTGAGCAAAGTGTATACGCAATATTTATTGTCTTGCATGATTTTGGAAGGATATAGATGTGACTGTATGCACATCTGGAATAGCAGAGGACAAGAAAATATAATAGAACAATTCTTAAATCAACATTGCATCATAATTATGAATAACAATTTCAAAGACTTTTGTGGAAAAATGTTAGTTGGATCATGTAAAAAAAAAAAAAAAAAAGTCAAAAGGCCACAAACTGTAATTTGCAGTATTGTGAAGTTGAACTGAAAACTGTTTTCTATAGTTTTTTTTTACTCAGAACATTAGGGCAAACATCGCAAATATATTATATGCAATTCATAATTGTGTATATATGGAAAGCAACAGCAACTGCATGCTCATGCTTGAATGTTATAAATAGGCTTATTGCACTGCTTTAGCTTTGAAAGAGCAGCTAGCTTACCGTTCTTTCTTTGTTAATGGAAAGCTTTCCTAGATACTAGAATTGTTTTGCAGACAAAAAAAATGTAACCAATAAAAACTTGATTCATTTTGTTCACCATGAAGATGAAATTTGCTGACCTATTGACAAAAAAATGTCAAGGTGTAGAAACATGGCTGGGAATTTCAATGTTTAGACTTGTTGTATGGACAGAGGACAGAGAGAGGTGGGGGGGTGGAGAAGATTGGCTGAGGACGAGGCAGATAACAGGAAAATTCCCTGGGTGGTGAACTAGCAAGGGAGGGATGCATGGAAGGATTAATGGATGACAGAATGGAGGAGTTTAGATGCAAACAAAGAAGGGGCCCAGGTCCAGACGGGAACAGTCGAGGTGTTAGACGCCAGGTCTGATATGAGGTAACAAAACCAGGGCGTCAGTTGATCGGAGTGTGTTCTCTGTGAGCCTAACTGGAAAAAAGCAACACTTAAAAGAGATGAGGAACATAAAGACACCTGTGTTATTGTGTAGGTGGGCCACTCCCCGTGAAGTGTGTCTGAGCACCTCTCTGCTTTTTTTCAGGACAGGGCAGCAATCAGGACACGATCATGGTTGGGTCGTCTCGCAAGTCACAGCACAGAAGCCTGGGATACTGAGGAAAAATCTAGGGATCTTAGTGCCAATCTGAGAGAGATTAGAGATTTGCACAATGTATGTGTGTGGATCTTAGAATATTTATGCCCATATTTATTTAGTCCAACCAATGGTGCATTTTGGGAAAGTACAGTTAGGCGTTTAAGTGTAAGACTATTGTACCATCTGAGTAACAGTAGGTATGGCGATTGACCAGATTGTGGTATCATCATGGTTCAATGCTAATTTGCTGCCATTATAATAAGTATATCAAACTAAGTGGAGAGGATAACAGAGGGGCTGCCATGCATGTCTTTAAATTCACCTTTAGACTTTAAATAACGTAGGCACACAAGGGTGTTTGAAGAGGACAAACGTTCTAAAAATGCAAGAAAATTTGTGGCTAAATAAATAAATAAAGCCAGCTAACATAAAGCTTTTAGAAATTCATTGTGAAGAGTCCTGACCTCAATCTCTTTAATTCTTGTAGTGTGCTGAAGAGTGGGAGCCATGTCAATATCACTTACACTTCCATGTACAACATGATGATGTTAAAACTAATGAAAAAAGGATTAAGACTTTCCTAGAAGTTTGCTAGCATTAGCCATAATAAGACGCTAGTGAAACTGCATTTTACTGTATTTACAACAAACTCTAAAATGCAAAATGCTTTGATATGGCCAGGTTAGCTAAAATGTTCACCATTACAATTGTATTGAAGCATTCTCTCCTAAAAATACTTTGGATCCTAAAATCCAAAAAGCCTCTTACTAACTACTAACCCAAGCCCAGTCACAATTTTGACCTTGTTGCATCCTTGCAGTGCCTCTGGTTGCAAATAATGGAAAAAAAGAAAGTCATTCAAACTCAAGTGAGCTTGCACCACCTCCTGTGGGTAGCTGTGGGCTCTAGCTCATGACAAGTGGGGTCATAATGTGCACCGCAGTGGTCCATCCAAGAGTTTCAAAGGACAATATTTACTTACATTGTAATAACTTTGTGCTCTTGTTGGTGAGAAAACTCCAGCCATAAATAACATCAAACCACACATCAGCATTTATTTCCTTAGAAACAATTTTATATTTTATCTGACATGCTTTCCTTCTAATAAACTCATTTTCCCTCCTTTCCCTTTGAAATGAAAGAAACTAAAATATCAGGATCTCATACAGAAAATGGTAAGTATTTCAGCAATCCCACTTTGAAGCAAATATCACCTCCGACTGCTGGGAATCATCACAGATGCAGAAGCATTTTGCTTTCATCAGTGAAATATTACAAATACTCATCTTTTGTAAAGAGGAAAATATTGGAAATTCGAAAATCTTTTTTATGCTCACCTCACTGTAGGGTGAAGAAGAATATATGGCTGTAAATATCTGGATTTTCCATTCGTGCATCCACTGTATCAGTGGGTGTATCTATAGATGTATATCTGCATACTAAAATAAGCAAACAGTACATAACTTAAGCTGAAACAGTGCAAGAATAATAATTATAAAAACAACTTAATTCAAACAATATGAATGTTCATGTTTTCGAGTTAGGAGCAGTTGTTTTTAAGGCAATTTATTCATCATGGGACATGCTGGAGTCCATAAGGGAGGATAACTTGCACAGTGTCATCTGTTCAGACAGAAAGGGTCTGATGAAAGATATTGATTTTTATTATCAATTCCAGGAACTAAAAGTCAGGCTGCATTGATTTTTGTCCATTGCTTTATAAATTGCTCTTGTAAGTTGTCTGTCTCTGTGGAAGTACAATACTAAATTGTTGTAGTATTCCTTTGAGTTTGTTTTTACTTCAAGATGGGAACTCTGTACAAATTGACTTCATGAGGATTTCCATTCATCTCTAAGGAAGAGATGAACTGCCTAATGAAATACATATCTTAGGGCCCAATTCTAGAACATAAGACATTCATTTTATTTGCACCTACATCATTAAAATGCAATACAAAATTTACCTTAAAAAAAAAAAAAAGAAAATCATTATGTTCTCATGGTGAAGGATTGAACATTATATGTATGTATATTTTATGCTGTTTTATTCATATATGTTGTGTGAATCATATATGTTGTCCCAGTACTGGTAACACAGTACTTTTCCACTCTGTGAAAAATGTGGGTGGGGTCTTTTTTCTGTTGATTCTAACTGGTCTGAAGGAGTCAGATAGCATGTGAGGAGTGGATGGAGAAAAGAGGAAATCCCACCCTTGTCGACCTGAGCATATAAAAGACTTTATAACCACTTCCTTGGGGTTCAATTGAGCTAATGTGGTCAACACAGATTACCTACTCATTGAACACAGTACCGAATAGATATTTTGCGTTATACAAATTAAATATTAACTTGAGGAATAATATTTTGCCTTGACTTTCTTCTCTGGGAGCCAAGCTGAAGACACAGTTTGCTTTCAATGACCTCATAGCAAAGTTCTTGCTTACAGTCCAACACATCTTCTTTAAAAAGATGCGGTGGACAAAACGTACAAACCAAGCATGTTTTCTTTGAACCAAGTGTGTAGTTTGCCCTCTATGCTGGTTATGAGGCTGTGCAACAACATGTCACTGCATCCTGGATACTTGAAATTTATTATTATTATTATTAATATTACATTTAATGTAATAATTTTATACAGATCAACAAGTTTTAAAGTGCCTGTGTGTGATGCATTTGAGGGAAAGTGATGACAAGGCTTCATGAACCACATTACATCATTATGTCATGTTTCGTCTTTGACTCAGCGTGTGACTGTGTTACTATATTTATAAAGTTGTTTTAAAACAAACTTTTGTGACAAATCTATGTGCAATTTTTTTAAACTTTAAAGTATCTTTTCAATGCTGTCTGGCTTAGTCTGCTCCGCTTCTTGAATACAACCTCTCCAGCTTTGGAGAGGTTGCACCTGGCATCAATCCCGCTCATCTTTCTGAATGGGGACGTGTGTAGCATTTGCATGCTCTCAGTCACCTGGGACCTTAACACTGAGCATCACGTGCTGTCGGCATTTGGAGCTGAATTGAAATGTCCATTCTAATTTAAGCTGTTTGCAGTCACAGAAAATGTCCAGACAATAAACGACACTTGTTTCCTTAAATCTTGCTGTTGTTGAAACCCTCAGCAAGTGTCACTTTTCATCATTTCAGACAACCCTCTGCCTAGTTGCCACTCTTCTTCTTTGCTTTATTATTAAATCATCTTTGAACTGTCTTTCATTCTTTAGTGCAACATTTTTCACTTGAATGTTTTGTTGACACAATGTGAGGTTGGAAGGAGAGGCAGAAAGCAAAACAAAGTGGATAGAAGGCGGATGACAACGCTCCATTTTCGTCTGAGTATGTTCGCTTTTGAACCTGGAGCTGCAAAACTTATTCATGCACTGATACTCTCTTTGAAATCAATTGCTCAACACCACTTTGGAGCAAGGTGAAGTTGATCCCATTTCTTCAGGTAGAGTGTATTGCTAAATGAACAGATTCAGTTTCAAGCCAGTGAAAACTAACACTTTTTTGGTGTAGTGAGTCTGGTGGATTATTCATATATTATTGCTGGGCAACGATTAAAATCTTTAATCGCGATTAATCGCATTTTTACGCACAAAATGTCTGTTTCCTTTAAAAGAAGGCCTATGGCTATATAAAGAAAATGTAGCAAATTTTGGTTTACAAACACTTAATCAGGGGTGTTCAACCACAATTTGCTCTCAGGACCTTCCACAATGCCTCAAAATATGTGGCTAAAATATTTTTTTTTAAACCAGGGACTTTTTTTTTTTAACTTTTTCACACAAATATCTACATCCCTTAGAAGAAAGTCTGTCTATCCTCTTTTTATAAAAAGTTTTATATTTTTCTTTATATCATATTATTTATCAAATATTGCTCCTTCTGTGTTTAGAAGGAAGCAGTTTTACAGCTTTAAATTTATCCTTTTTACCTTTAATAAATTTAAATATATTTAAATACCATGCATACCATTATTATTATTATTATTATTTATTTGTTGTTTAAAGCCACATTCCACAAAGAAAGAACACAAACTGCTGAATGTCTGCTGTTGTCGTCAATCGATTGTGTCGTATTTTCTTAATTCTAATTTAAGGAAAGTGTTTTTTCACTGTGACATCACACTTTTAACGTAGCTGACAAATCGACCGCTATCAGGCTTATATGCAGCCTACCAGGTCAGGGTATGTTGCAAACACAACGAAGATCAGGGTTTCCAGAATGAAACCATCCTAAGCTGGACCTCTTGGTGCAAATGAGGCTTAACAGACTCTCAAGCACTTTTTTTAATGTAGGATGCTAGAAAAGATTTTCTGTAGTCATTTAGAAGCAGATGGATTAATTGTTTCAGGTAGTGGAGCAAGGCAGGATGTCTCCCATAACCAGAATTTTTCCTCACTTAGGCTAACGTTGAAGAGTTCCTGTAGAATCCAACATGGGGCTGATACCATCTTGACCTGCCTCCTTGTTCTGGTTCAGATTCCAGCTGCTTCTTCACATGACTTCAGGAAACAGACAGGCTGGAGGGGGAGACAGAGGGTGTCTTAGTATGTCCTGATGTGAGGAGAGATGAGGCTGGGCTAAGATCCATGACTGAGCTGCAGGGTGACAGAGTGGAGTTTAGACAGGAAAGCTGGGGGCTCATGGAAGCTGTGAGGTCTGTTGGACTGGAGGCAGGGGGGTGACAATGCTGAATGTTGTTGTGAACTGAACGTGTTGAGAAGCATGTTCAGCTCATTTGCTATGTCCACATTCCCATCAGTCGGAACTCCCTTTGCCTTGCAACAAGTGTCCCTCATGTTCTGCTGGAGACTTCATCTTCTTGACTTGGGGATTTATGTGCTGCTTTCAGTTTTAAATGTTTCTTAGCTTTAAACTGTAATATAGTTTAGGGTTAAGGTAGGATAGAGAGAGAATTACTTTTTAAATTAAAATTTAATCAGTACCTTTTAGTGTGGCCTGTAGTCCCTCTTTATTAGAAACTGAACTGACGGTATAATTCCAAAGCTGCAATGGTTAAACTATCACTGCACTAAATGTTACAATAATTTACAGTTTCATCTGGTTATGAATGCATTTTCTTCGTAGATTTATTGTACATCATGTTTTCTAAAATATTTAATATAATTACAGTTGTACAAATAGTCTGCTTTTGACCCTGGGTTGCATATATACAAGATACATGATGACATTTGACAGTGAGAAGCTAACATCCAATCTCAGTTACACAAGATTCCTGATTTGGGGACTTTTTTTTATAATTGACCATCTAAATCATATAAATGACTTGATAAATAAAAATAAAAGTTAGAAAATGTCTTCTCAAAGGAACCTTTCCTGTTCTCACTTCTTGCAGCTGTGCTAACTGTTTTGTTTCAAGCACATGAAGTAAGACTTTTAACTGTTTTTATTTTCCTTTTTAAAAAAAAAAAATAATTCATGAGATTTTTTTTTTTTGTTTTATTTATTTTATTTTAGTCGAGTCAGCAAAAAAAAGCTGAAACAATGATGGTGTCTGCTAACAGTGCTTTGTCTGTAAAATCTGGATCTAGTGTATGTAGTTGAGCAACACCTAGTTGTTGGTGAAAAGACTGCCGAGGCCAATTACAATTATCAAACTTGGAAATAATTATATTTTAAAATATGATTAATTAATGTCCAATTATTTAACTGTACTCATGTAATTGCTTGTTACTGAATGGATTGAAGTCAGAGTTAGTTGGCCTAATTCGCTTATTGGGTAAAAGACTCACTGAAACCTGTGTTGTACGAGGGAGGGGACGAGGTTCAGCTTCACATGAATACTGAATTTCTTTCAGGAAATAAAATGCTGGATGTCTCAAGGTAAATGAAAACACACACTCCCCTTATCAGTACTGTTATTTTAGCTAGTTATCTAGTAATCATACATCAAATTTGACTGAAAACTGAAATCTAAGAAGTTTTCCCAGTTTTGGAATATTGCTGAGTTAAGTTTCATTCGCTGGTGAGCCAGTCCTAGTTGTGCTGACTGCATTTTTTCTGATAGAAAGCAACCCTTTCCAGGCTTCCAGTGCAATGATTTTGGAGTTATTCGGTTTCTTATTCTATAATAAATATTTTTTTTACATCTTTAGAAACTTGCTTTTTGCTATTTATTTTTTTGTTACTTCTCTGTGTTTTAACTTTAATATTGTTTAGTGCTCTTTTGTGTATATAGCTAATATAGTTTGCTTGTGTTTAAATGTTCAAGGCACTTTGGTACACTCTACATATTTTAACTGTGCTTTATAATTTGACTTTTATTATTTGACTATTATTAAGCAGCCAATATAGCTGTAAGAAACAGTAATGGATTAAAAATAAATAAATAAATGAAATAAAAGATTTCAAATTCATGGTAATCTTTATTAGACTGTAGGTTTTCTTAATGAGAGAGTTAAAATGGAGTATTTGCTTGTCCCTGCCCAGGGTTTTAGTTTCTCAAAAGACCCCCATTCAATAGGCTTAGAAATTAACTTGAAATTCCTTCCTTAAAAATATCCCTCATATATACAAAACTAAAAGTGAATAGCAAAATTGGAGATGCAACATTATCTAAAAGATATAAATTACCCCAATGAAATGCATAATAGTCTTAAAGAAACAAACAAATAAAAAAAAAAAACAGCTGAGAGGAAAATATGGCACAAATGTACTCATGAATCAGATTTTTTAAGTATGACATCACACCTCAATGTCCCCCAGGGTTCACAATGCCTCACTCCACATCCTTGTTAACCTTGAAATTTAATACAGGCCTCAGAGATCCCAAGAGCCTGAATGTACTGACTTTGATACTCACTGTCCTGTAACACCATCTTGAGACTGACATTTGTGTTCTATAATAAAAGATTCAAGTTATGCTAGCAACTGGTGGATGAATTCAACCAAAATTTGGGGCAGATTTTTGAGATTCTAAGAAATTTACTTGCAGTGGTCATACAGTCACTGTAGATTTGTCCAGAATTCCCGTTTTTCCTGTTCATAACCAAATTCCTCCAATTGTATTTACAGATTTACATACATGAAAAATACATCTTATGCCTGAATGCAACATTAAAATAGACAATTACTGAAGTGTGAATACAGTAAATTGCTGCTAAATTAATATAAATTCAATTATTAAACAAAATAAAAATATCTGCACTGAATCCGACATGGACGTGTCTTCAGTGTCATTGAATGCATCATGCCCATGATGCTGTCTATACACAAACTTGTGCTTTGTCTCTTACACTTTTCCTGTGTACAAGCGCCACAGAGGGCCACTTTCTGCTGTGATTGGTTTGCCGTTGCAGAAACTTGAAGCAGCCTGTCAGGTGCTATGAGCTCTTTATTAGGCACTGCACCTTCACAGCCATACCCAGCACCATGTAATAGATTTATAGAGTGGTAGTTGAATTACGCTTTCTCCTTGAATAGATCCCAGCTGAACAAGTGGGGAGAGAAACTGGGACCTTCCAAAGCCATCCACTGTGTGCTCTAAATTGATTTCAGGCTGTTTAAATTAGCAGACAGTCCAATGAGGTGCTGATATTTGGTTTGGAATCCTAAGTTGGAAAGTTCATTGAAAGTGTCATATCCTATTAGTGACTGACTACAGAAGTGAACTGAAATTATTCTTGACAAGCACTGCGAAGGGTGGGACTGCATACTGCTGTTTGCTTCATCTTCATGCCATTGTGTTTGGGCCATAGAAACAACCTATTTTTGGCTTGCATTCGCATCAGTTATAGACTTGCATCAGCAAACTTTAATTGGTAATAATTTTGCTACTGGGTTAGACTTTTCACTAGGTGAGAAAGACCTGCAGCATATGAGTTGATCTTATCTAATCACCCATTTCATTTAAATGGAGGAGGTTGCATAAAATCATGTGGAAAAACAAAGTACACCCACATGTAGTTCAAATAATTTTTGTATCAGGACACAAATAATTACTCTTGTCCATACCAGGTTTCACAGGTTAACAACAACATAGGCCTCATTATGCAATGTTGTTAAGTCAAAATAAATAAATAATCTCCACAGGAATCAAGAGAATAATTTGCAACCAGCTTCCTCTAATCAAATAACCTTGATTAGTGTGAGTGCCACTATAAAAGCAGAGGTTTTGGCAGTTTGCTGGTCTGGAGCATTCAAATGTATAATAACGCAATGCCAATGAGAGAAGGCATCTACCATGAACTTGGATCTACCAAGTCAATCAACAGGATGACTATCATAAACACAGCAACAAATCTGCAATGAAACTGCTGAACAGAAAATAATCAATGTGTGCTTAGTCAGTCAAAGTTCAGACATTTATCTGGCTGAGATATGTGATAGGATGAACACAGAGAAATATAATGCCTACTAAATCACTACTTTGGCACACAGTGAAACAGAATGAGCAGATGCCTTACATACCTTCATTTTTAACCAATCAGGGCTGACCGGGGTTTTCATGAGGACTTTAAAGGGTCAGAAGTGTTTTAAATAGAAGGTGAGAACAAGTTATTCAGCATTGTACAGTAAGAAAAAGAAACTATCTGTGATATTTATCAAAGTATTTGTTGCCTGTTACCACGACAGGAATAGTTTTTGTTCTGGTCACGTATGTGGTAACAACAACAACGGGGTTCATTTTAGAGATATTGGTTAAAAACACATTCAACCACAGTAATATCTAGCATGCACAAAATATATATCCATCTGTTCGAATTCAAATGTCCATGACTGTAATTCAAATAGACACAAATTGCACTTTATTATAGTTCGTATTTAAACTTGACAAACCCGTAAAATTGAAAAAGTCTAGTCAAACAAAAGGGAAGTGAGAGCAGATCAGAAAAAAATCACATACTTGCCAAATACACTTGTTTTTTTTCCAATTGTTAATTGTAAAGTTAAATTAGCAGGCCTTGGACTGATCGTTATGGGGCAACTAGGAGAAAGTGTTCTACATATTAGGCAGCTGCTCTTTGCCAGTTTAAAGTTAACATGACTTTCATTATACACGCTTTCCTCTGTGAAGGTGGGACACCCTGCCCGATGAAGATTTATCTCCACGCGTCTCTTGGAAATGTGAGAATCTAATAGATATTTATGGTTGGGCTCTTTTTAATCTAAGAGGAGTCAAAGCATCTGCGGCAAATTTTGGTTGAGTAAGACTTTCGATTTGTCATACGTATGAGCAGAGGCAGTAAAAAAGATAAGTTGCTTGGAATAAGGTAGGTTGTGAGGTTATTTGCAAGGGGTCGTACAGTTACACTCCATGCTATGGAACTAAAGGAACAAAATTCATTGCAGTTCATTACTGATTACAAATTGGCTTCATTTATTAAAGGAGTGACTAGATGTTTGCAAACCAATTCTAGGCTTTGGAACACTGATAACTAAGGTTTTCAGCCAGTGGTAACTCATCGCTATTACTTCTCATTTACTATCCAGAGCACACCTTATTCATGCTAAGACATTATTAAGAAAATACATCAAATCTTCTATTACATGAACTCTGAGAAGGTTCATAATTCAGTCAAGAATCGTGTTCCCCTAATTATCTGCTCAGTGATTGTTTAAATACGATTAAAATAATAATAAAAAAAGTATTTGCTAAAAAAAAGAAAATAAATCTTTAGTATTTTATGGTACAAATCCTTTTCTTAAAGAATTTTTTTTTTCCCCCATTTAATTCTACACGAAATACATTCAACTTTTCAGGAAAGGAAGGTCAAGATCTATTAAACCCATTATTAAAATACAGACCACTTCCGTCCAATAATAGGAACCTCACACATCTTTTACTAGCAAAGCATATAAATGTGTATTTGGCTTGGCACTAGGTCAGAAAGAATTAGTTTCATTTGCATTATTCATCGACCCAGCAGCTAGACACATCTATCAAGGCTTAGGTGACTCACCATTGTATAATTTATAAATATTACCTGTTAAGATATACACTTGGTATTTATTCAGGCAATTTACTCTTAGAGCATTCTGTGAAATAGTCACAGCAGTATATGTACACATCTGGGACCTGGATCTGCAAATAACAACCTGATGGGATAATAATTGGTTGATTTCTGAACAGCCAGCAAGGTTTGTTTGCCTTTAAGACAAAAGAGCTCGGTCTATTAAATGAAAGCTGACTGCTTGTACGAGGATGAGGGAGTAAACACATCTACTAGGCGTGGCATTCTGCCAATGAGTAGACCAGCATGCTGTATCAAATGCAGCGTATGTGGCTAATCAATATGGCACTGTTAATTTTCCGATAAGCCCATCACTTAAGAGCTGATTACTGTCATCAAAACTACTTCAGGAAAACTCCATGTGCATGCATTTAGCGGAGTGTAAGCAAAGGAAATGTGATTGGTCAACAATAAATCTTATCTCTTCTTCTAAGAGGTACGGGCATCTGTAGCCTTTGATTTTCCCTTATAAGCATCTTCTTGAGATGTAGATATAGGGGTCAACATTATTTAAAGCAGATTTAACTAAATTCTGTCTTTTTTCTTTTCTTTTTCTTTACCTGATATATATTAGTGCATGGCAGCATGGTAAAAGACAGGATTACTACCAAAAACATTCCAGCATCCTGGCAAGCAGAATATTGGTCTGGTTGTTTTGCTGATTTTACATATTAATGCTCAACCTGAAAGAGGAAACAAAAGTAACCAAAAGAAAAAGGGAGAGTAAAAAGTGGAAAGAGGAGCCTAAGGAAGAAAAGTCTGAAATTAGCCACAACCAGAAAAGCCCAGACTCTATAACCACCCACACCCGACCTAGCACCCCGAAGGGCTTGCTGCCCTGGATACCCGCTCTGCAGGCCGGCATCCTCCCAATGCCTTGGACAAGCATCCTGAGATAACGATGCCCCCAGAAAACCGCGCATATTCGCGCTTCCTTACCCACATTTCCACCTGGTGCATGTGCGTCACATACAGGCTTGCACAGAGGTCTTGTTCCGACTTCCACGGCACATCATTTCAGACCAGGAGCATGTCAGATGCGGAATGCCTGCAAGTGCAGTCTGCCTGGCTGGATCCACAAGATCACGAAATCAAAGATTTGGAGAATTTTGTGAATCTCTACTTCCAAGATAAACGTCTTCTCATGGCGCACACACATCCAGTGGAAATTGGCCTTTTAAAGTCTTAGGTGAGTGTTCTCAGGGGAGCTCATCTGCTTTTTCTATATAGCTCCCCCATATTTTGAACCCTGTGTGTTCATATTGTTCAACATAGAACAAAGAAACAGCTAGAACTATCTTACTCCCCTTTCAGAATATAATGTGACACATTGATTTCATGGATTAAATAACATAGATATAGCTGGATCCATGAGAGTTAACCTATTAACTACTCATTCAGTAGGGGTTTACATTTTTACTGGCCTCATGATTCTACTCAGTCATGATTCACCTGATGACGAGTTGATGCATCCTCAAAAATACTATTTAACAACACACATCTCATCTTTTCAATTATTCCAAGCAGTCAGATCAGACTGAGCCCTTTTTAAGTGCTTTAAACAAATCCAACAACTGGCTTTAATGTATAAAGCTGCAGCTATTTCAGTAGCAGTGTTGAAGTGACTCACTTCAACTACTGTGTGTACATAAACATAACATCACAGAAATCCCTCTGCAATACACATGCACTAAAAACAGCATAAATTGATGCATCAATAAAAACAAATACATATTTAAAGTTAAAAAGACTACAATGATATAGAACATTTAACCCAAAGTGCTTTTACACTTCCAGCTATAGTCACCCACTGCATTAGCACTGTTTTTTACATCAGCCTTAAAAGATTGGAAAGCATCAGTAATATGGCAGGATATGATATGCACACATCTAATGGTCTGACTTTTAACTGGCTTCTACTTGGATTTCACTTTAGCTGCAGGTATAGATGTTTCTGTAAATCTAAGAGTCGTCAACCACTTTCGAAACCCACAGCTCTCCAAAACTTATCCAATGTTACCCTTCAACTCAAACAGATGGAAGCTGAAATATGTGAGTTAATGTGGTTCATTAAATTGTTTGTACTGACAAAGTATTTCATTTCTGCAATGCAGGTTTTTCATCACACATACTCTAAGTCTTATTGAATTTCATGTCAATTAGTCAAATCTATTCAATGTGCTCTTTCAAACTTCTTGCTGATAATCATCCCTTTCCTTTCGTAATTATCCACAAATCAAAGAAGTGTTAGCATAGCATTCCTTTCAAAGTTCAATTTAAGAAAAGCTATCAAACAAAAATTCTTCTTCTTTGGGTTTTGAATCATTCTCATGCGAGTTGAACACGATGTAATGAAATAGCTGTGCAGCTTGACAGAATTTCATTGCCTTTGCAACTTTGATAATAGACTTAAATACGAAGTAGCTGCAAACTTTCAGTGCAGTTATAGTTTGCTCATCTTGTGATAAATGTGCAGCTTCAAATCTGTGTTTCAATTAATAATGGTATCAAATGCCATGGTTAATATTGTTACTTTCCATGGAGAATTATGTCCTAGCCATGTCAGCAGATCAGCAGAGCTCACATACAGAATTAAACCAAAGTTACACAACATCTGTATGTTACCACTGGTGTTGCTTTGTTTTCATTCCATGCAAGTTACAGAAGAAGCATGCCGGAGTGGAAAAGTATGACAGAGAAAACTTTAATCCTGCAAAAAATAAAATAAAATAAAAATTTATTTATAGGTCACCCTTGTCAGTTACACAATGATCAAGGTGACATTTATAGAGAATGGCTGGCCAGCCTGTGAAGCAAGCCATAAAAATGTTGCTGTGAAAGTAGGAAATGCACTGAATATATTTCACTACAGCCCTGCGATGGACTGGCGGCTTGCCTGGGTATGCTCTGCCTCTCATCTGCTAGCCACTAGGACCAGATCCAGCCCAACATGACTAACTTGGTGTGAAGTTGATGTCTTTTTTTGTCATCTGTATACAATGGCCTGTAGACGAAAACATATTTGCTTTCAGACATATGGTCTTGTTTCTATTATTTTGAGTGTTGCAGTAATATGTATGTTTAAAACAACAGTGATACTGCTAAAGGGAAGCAGGAAGTATATAACTAGCCAGATGTTTTGTCTCATGTTTCAAAAATCTCAAACAGGTTCAAAAGAAATGTTGAAAAAACATTTTTTATATATATATTGTAGTTTAAATTGAGAACTCTCCCAAGTCCAGCTAACGGTCCCGTTGCCTTTTTTTTTAAAAAAAAAACAGCTGTTTTCTCTGGAAGAAACATATTTAATAAATAGTATTTATCCATCCAGCCATACATCTATTCGTTATCTATACCGCTTAATCCAATTTGGGTTGTGGGGAAGCTGGAGCCTATCCCAGCAATTAGCAGATGAGAGGCAGGTACACCCAGGTCATCAGTCCATCACAGTAAATAGTATTTATAAAGTGTTTATTTGTTATTAATACAGCATAAATGTTGGCACTTTCTGTTTAGTTTCCGTTGTTGCTACATCATTTTTCGAACATTAGTATCAAAACATAGAAATAAATAAAGCTTAAAAAAACTATAAGGATGTCATTTTACGGATTTATACTTTCATGAAATTAATTAATGCATGGAAATAGAGAAAGTATGATTGTGGTTCTCAGTTAATAAAGCAAGAACCAAAAAGGATACCCTTGGTATGTTGGATTTTATTTGTAGAATTGGACCCTTCATTTTTCAGCATCTGAAGCTGAAGTTGGTTCATCACAGTATACATGCATTTGCGCTACATCATCATTAAAAACTATCTGAAACAAAAAGAAGAAACATGCTAGTGCTTGGGGATGTTTGCTCCTGATTAGCAATTTCTTGTACTTTCAGCAAGTGGTTTTCAAAGTGGGGGTGCTAGGGGGACCTAGAGGGAAAATCAGAGTTAACCTAAAAACAAAGAAAAACAAAATCATCAGCATAATGATGTTATAATCTGTGTAGACCTGGTGGTTATCAGGCTGCTGTGTCCCTCAAGCTAGCATGTAGCTGTTTGTAGGGCCTTGCCATGGAAAAGTTTGGGAACCCCTGTTTTAAGCTGATGTGCTAGAGTAATACACTAAAATAACATTTATAACCGTATGTTCATTTTCCCCAGGGTCTTTCGCATCACACAGGGTGAAGGATGTTGGGAATGCAGGCAACACTGTTGACTGTGTACATGTTCTCAAAGAACCATAGAGCTTAGCCTACTATGCTAACTGCTTCAAAGTTAGCTTCAACAAAAAACTGACTTCATCACAAATAGCATCAAATTTGAAAAGAAAGAAGAAATGAATAAATACGATAGTTAGCCTGGGCATCAGATTGTTCCTTGTGTGAGACTTCCCCTGAGGTGCAGCAATATTCTACAGGAGGACAAGAATTTGAGTAAAAAAAAAAAAAAAAAAAAAAAAAAACGCAATAATTTGCATTTTATTTAATCAAAATAGTTTAAATGTAATCTACTCATTTAAGAGCTGGGTACACAGTACTAATGTATTGTTTGATTAATTATTTCTGAAATTATTCAAATCAAATTAAGCTGCCAACATGAATGCATTGTATGCATGTTACACACAGAGAGGAATGCAGAGATAAAAGCTAGCACCAAACCTACATGAATAAATATGAAGAGAGAGAAACTGTATGGAGCCTGCTGAAGAATACTTCTTCAAATCAAAGGGTGGAATAGAACTATAATACGGGTGGTTAAATGTGGCCTGCACACTCTTGTATAAAGCAGTTGTGGGTGTGAAACAATTCTGCCACTGCAGTGAAGTGGCAGCATGTTCATGTGCATCTATTGAGAAGGTTGCATCATGCCTGAAATAAAAAGCCACTCTCTGCCTCATCAGCACACAGTTACATGTGCCTCCCAAGACAATTATTATTGAGTAACAGACCAAAAGAAGTTAAATGTGGTGACTAATGCACCTGAACGACAGAGGCATCCACTGAAACAGTGTGAAGATTAAAAACATATGTCTGGCATCTACTACTGTACACATTCAGTCTACTGTGATGAACACGAATAAACTTTTCTTGCTGATAGGACCACAAGTAAATACAGGTATATAGTAAATACAGTCATGAAAAATGGTGGCACAAAAGTTAAACTTTCATGTAACATGCAGATTAAGTAAACCAAATCAGAAAAATCCACCCATCATAGTCAATCATAGTCAGGTAATGGTGTACTGAGGAAGTGTGGTGGACCAGAATCTCATCAAAGCTGTCTAGAGGCCCGATTGCAGTCCTTCTTCAGCCTGATTGCATCCCACATCCCCAGTTGGATCGGCAACAGGGTTGCCACCACAACGGGCATCAACTACCTTATAGTAACAGCTCCGGTTAGCCACCTTAACAACGAAGGCATAGATCATGGCTCATTTTGTCTAAATGCCCCCTGCCTCTCTTGGGATGTGGCCAGAGTTTTGTCTCATAGTTTAAGTTCTGTTTGATCATTCAGGAGCGTTAGAGCTTCTGCTCCTCTGCATTGAGAGGAACCAGATGAGGTGGCTCAGGTATCCGGTTAGAACGCCTCCCTGGTAAGGTGATCTGAGCATGTTCCACCAGGATAGGACCTAGGACACACTGGAGGGACTATAACTAACATATATAACATTCACACAGCAGCGCAAATCTAATTTTTTACAGAAATTAGATTTCTTTTTTTTTGCATAGTTGTTCACATTATCATTTTAATACGACATTCATCGCACTGCAGTGTAAACAGTGCATGGCCGTGAACTGACATCATGCAGTGTGTAGTGTTTACAGAAATAGATATGGATGCTTCACGTGTGTGTTAATAATTTGGAAGTACTTGCACAGAACTGACAATATTATGCTGAATTGATAAAGGAAAGAAGGAGACTGAGAAAAAGGAGACTACAAATGTAAACAACGACCTTTTGTGCAGCAGTGGCTGCTACTTATGTACAGATGCATGTTTTAATGCAGTTGGTTACAGGAGTGGTGGGATCGTGACGTGAGTCTTCACCGACATAAAGTTCATCCATAATTTCAGAATGTAAAGGAAGACTTTTGAATACATTTGTCAGTGCCTTTCCTTTTTCTGTAAAATGGAAAAAAAGTACTGCTTCTTCAAGCCAATTTTGCTCATCATCTGGTTGATGGTAGGATCGAGGATGTGCCTGATTAAAGGATGCTTGCAGAATCTGATCTTGAGGGTTTGATGTTTCCTGTCTGGAGGGCTGACTTAAATTGCAAAGATGTAGAGGAACAAAAGTAGAGGTTGAGCTAAATCTTGTAGGAAGGACAGAGACTGGTTGGAAATCTCATTAAATGGCTGTGACTGAGGGGAAACCACGGGGTATAGAGGAGAATGGAGAGGTGGTGCTGCCTTTTGTGGAACAGGTGTGGAGCATGTACTGCTGCTGGGTAAAAAGGTATCTGTGGCGTTTGGTGTGATCTCTTGTTAACATGGAAAACATTTTTAGATCATGCACATTCTGGGCTGCTTGGATCTTCAAAAGAAGCTCTGAGTCATCTGTCTTCAAGGCACTGGTTATCTTATCCACAAAGATTTTCAATGTTGTCTCCATTTTTTATTTTCGTTTCCTGCTCTCGTCAGAAGCAGCAGTTTAAGAGAAACATAATTTATGTGCCCTTTCAACAAAATGTTGTTGTTTCTTGTGCATTTTATTAACACATACATTCAGGTTGGTTGTTCATACAAAGTGCAGTGACAAAAATTAAGCACAAGCAGAGGGAGGATTTTTTAAACATCTAACACAAATGGGTCAATAAATATCAACAGGTTAAGACATAATTTTATTTTGAAAAACACTGTACATTATGCATTGACACATCCAAAGTTCTAACCTCTGCATTTCCTGTCATTGACAAAAATAAGTGCATAATCTGCAATATTTCTGATTCCAGAAATTGCTGGTTGCAACTTGACCCCGAATTTACCATCAAGTTTGTCTAGCTTGTAATCATAGTAGTGGAAATTTAATTTTACATTGAGTTAAATGTGTATGTGGTTCATGCTATTAACTGATTTTTAATCACAGAAAAAAACTTTCTACTTTCACCTAACAATGGGGAAAAATCAAGTCATTGATATATTATTCTGTATTATAAGGCTTGGACAATGAGCTGTCTGAATCATATGTTTGGAAAGAGGAACACCTCAACTAAGCAGTCAGTTTGCAAACATCCTATTATTTGACAAAAAATGTGATAAAATTTAACTATGGGTTACATCCAGTGAATGTAGTAGAGTAATTGTTCTTTACAGAGGGGAATGAACTCAGCTCAGATAAACAGCTGTGCTTAGAGGGAGTTCCACATGAGAGCAACACATGGGGTCCCATGTAACACTAATTATATATTCAATTTCATTTGCAACACATGACTAGAACACAAGACATGTTAACCCACCTGTTTCACTACTGAGGCTGATACCTGGGCTAGCTCTGGTGCCCCGACTCCTCTTCAGTTGAAATAATGGAACTATTGAGAAGCTCTATAGACTGACAGCTGGATTTGTTACCCAAAATACGATTAAATTTGTCACAAAATGGGCAGGTGACTCAACAAAGTCCACTTTGTTTGTTCAAGTCTATAGTTTTTTTTACTTTAGAGGATCATTACTTTCCTCTGACACTGTTAAGGTGCATACAGTCATATGTGGCTTGGACATAATTGTCACCCCAAATACTAATTAAGTCCAAAACTTCACTTTCTTTCCATTGGCTAGCTCAGGGATGCCAAAGTCCGGTCCTGGAGATCTAGTATCCTACGACTTTTAAATACACCCTTCTTCAACACGCTTGAATCGAGTCAATGGCTCGTTACAAGGCCTCTGTAGAGGTGATTGACATAAGGATGAGAGAATTCAGCCATTTAAGTCCGGTGTGGCAGACCTGGACTAGCTCTATCAATGTTATCTGCTATGATGAAATATTTCTGCGTTACCCTTTAACTTGTCTCACTTCTGTGACGTCAAAGTTGGATGGATTGCTGCATTCCCATTCAGAATGAGGTTGCTTCAACACAGATCGGAAATGTATTTGATTTAGGACCACATATCGAAGATCCCGGGTCAGATTTAATAAAAGCAAAAAAAAATGGATGTGTGTCTTTCATTAAAAAAATCCAATATGAGTCACATGTAGGCCAAAAAAAAAAAGAATTAAGCTGCAGTGTGAACAGAGCCTATGGCGCTTGGCTGACCTGGAAATGTCTTGGATCCCCCAGGAAGCTGGAAGAAGTGACCAGGAAGAGAAATGTCTGAGCTTCCTTGGTTACATATGCTGTGTGCAAGAGGGGGGTGAGCTACTTCTTGAGACAACTCAGATCCTTCAGTGTCTGCATGTTGGAGATCTTTCATCAGTCTGTCTTCTCCAGCGTGCTTTTCTTTGCTGCTGTGTGCTGGGGAAGCAGAGCTGGAGCCAGCAACAACAAACTTATAAAGAAGGCTGGCTCCGTCATTGGGTACAAACTGGACAATTGTAAAACTGTGGAGAGAAGGTCGCTGAACAAAACTGGTTTCCATCATGGATAACCCCGACCATTCTCTCCACCACACACTAGCCAGACAGTGTATCTCCTTCTCTAACAGATGGAGAAATCTTTCCTGCCACACTCCTTCACTCTGTTCAATAAGTCACCTCTGGCAAACAGATAAGAGTCTGCTTAGACGACAGGCTTAACTTGCTGCTTTTATCCATTTGCCATTTCATTCTACTTTCTAAATTCTATTTTGGTTTGCTCATTGTTTCTCTTACATTTGATTTTGCACGTCTTTATTTAAATATATATACTTTTATTCTTGTTATTCTCTCTTAATGTTTTTAGTTCATTCAGA
>JBAGKP010000027.1:13277986-13294887 GCA_037177255.1 Melanotaenia maccullochi
GGATCCACCTGGAATTTCTGCAGCTTCTCACACAGCAGAGCAGGCTGAATCGTATTAAAAGCACTTGAGAAATCAAAGAACATGACCCTCAAAGTGCTGCCTGACTGGTCCAGATGACATGGAAGGAGAGGTGGGGTAATATGCAAAGTGAGAGCTTACCTGGCTTTGTCTTTCACTCATAGTCCACCGTTTGAGCATTTCAAGGAGTGTGCCGAATATAAGTTAGGAGGACCTTTGGATCCCTGCTACCAATGGCTGCTGCTGACTGTCCCGGGGGCCAGGTGCTTGTCGCCAACCCATGAGGATCTGCAGACAAGGCTGCATACTGAAAAATCTCCGCCCAGTTGGTCATGCCTCTAAACAGACTGACTGGCTGACTGTATGGATCTGTTGTAAATAAGACTTTCTCTCGTTGACAAAAAACGTACTGAAACCAGGGGACACCAGTGTATTTTCAGAGCTCCTCCCACCTGGCTGTTCTTACTTCAGATCCCCTGGGAGAGGGGGTCGTCTTGCCACTATCTTTAATGACTGTTTCAAATGCTGCCATATTTCCACAAGCAATTATTTCTGCTTTTAGCTGCAATTGTTTGTAATTGAGCTCACGAGTCCCGTGTTTGTTGCTGCGGTCTATCGCCCACCTAAATACAATAAAGACTTCATCCATAAGTTCTCTCAGTTTTTGGCAGGATCTTTAATGTTTGTGTTTGTTGTCCATTTGACCAACTTGCCTCTGATTTTAAAATACTTTCATCATCTTTTAACTTAGTCCAATCAGTGGATGAACCTACACACAATCTTGGGCACACCTTGGACCTCATAATTTCTGTTGGGCTCTCAATCTCCCTTAAAGAGATCTCTGATACTGACATCTCAGATCATTTCACTATTATTTTTTTTTTTTTAATTTGTAGCTCCCCCACCAGTCAGTAAGCCTCAAGTTCCATCCTGTAAGCATCGTATCATCACTTCCACAGAGGACGATTTCAGTGTTGCATTCAGGGACTCACAGTTTTTTTTTGCCTTAAATGGCTTGGTTTCTACTCTCTGTCCAGACAATATTCTTCCCTCCTTCCACACGGCAAGTTCCATAATTCTGGATTCTTTTTCCACTTTTCAGAAAAAAATCTGACAAACCAAGGACAGATCTCTGGTTAAACAAGGTTACTCATACTGTTAGGCAACATTGCATGCAGCTGAAAGGAGGTGGAAAAACATCAAACTGCATGTATCTCTGGAAATGCTGCGGGTTTGACTTGTGGATTATCAGAGATGTAGGGGAGGCATAATCTCAGTAACTCTAATATAATTTCTAGCAGAAGTCATTGTCCCAGGATGTTATTTAACACAATTAATTCTGTTGTAAACCCGCTTCTGCTGCATCTGATGTCTCAGTCACCTGAAAAAAAAAATCTTTGCTTTTTAGTTGACAAAGTGGATTCTGTCAGACAGGTTACCAAGGGTAATTTTAATAAAGATTTGTCTGTTGCCTCAGCTCTTTCTGCTGTGCTTGAGCAGTTTGAGTTGGTTTCTTTCCATTCCCTCTGTTACATAGTGAAATTTTTGAAGCCTACACATTGTCCACTGGATGTTGTTCCTGCCAGAGTGCTGAAAATGAAAATGGTTTTTAATACTGTAGGGCCTAGTCTTGTGGTTCTTATCAATACCTGCCTTAGTCTAAGAACCATCCCAGCTGCTGTCATGGTAAGGCTTTTTCTTAAAAAGCCTAATCTTGACTCCTCAGTGTTATCAAATTTTACATCTGTTTCCCACCTGTCCTGTCTAAAGATTTAGAAAAAGTTGTTTTTGTAGAGTTACATTCCTTTCTGGAAAACCACTCTGGTCTTGAGAAATTTCATTCTGGGTTTAGGTCTCATCATAGCACTGAGTCTGCATTGCTAAAAGATTTGGACGGCCATATGTTGACGCCAAATGTCCTGTTGCCTTGGATGGATCTTGTTGGATCAGTGCCTGTGGTTCATGTTATATTTGTCTAATAGAACTTTTTCCGTGATGATTGGCGATTTGTCTTGTTGTGCTTTGCTCTCCTGTGGGGTTTGTCAAGGTTCTATTCTTGGCCCCATTTTGTTTTCCTTCGACTTAAACGAATGAATAAATGGAACTTTATCGTCATTACAACAGGTGCAACAGTTTTTTTTTTTTTTTTTTTTTTTTTCCCAGTACAAACCTGTCCAAGAGTAGACAACAACAACATATAAACATAAACAGGATCAGGAAAGACTGAAGATGCAGCTACCGAACAATGTGCCATTTTTACTGATTTACTGATGAAGACAACATGAGGTAAAGTGAATACATAAGGGAAAAAAACAAGCCTCAGTACACAAGAGCACATGGGGGGACTCCCATCCCAGCTAGGTGCGGACAAAACTGAAAAAGTGCATCCATCCAACCCACTACCCGGCGGGGGAGGGAGGGGAGAAAGGTCCAATAGAGGCGGTGAGGCGGGGTGAAGGTGGGGCATGTCTGTGATGGTGTGTGTGAATGTGCAAGCTTGTGTGCATGCGTGTATGCATAAGTAAGTGTAAGTAAGGGAGCCTGTGATCTCCCCCAGTTAATTTATCCGGTCTCTGCCACCAGTTGATGGAATAGGATGACCTTGGGAGGTAGGGTAGGGTCCACAGCCCGAGAGGATGGGAGGTGGGATAAGGTGGGAGCAGAGCATCCATCTGCATAACATTCCAGAGGAACTTAAACCAGCCATCCAAGGCCAGTTCTAGGATCCATATTAAGATAACAGCAATTGTTTTGGTTCAAGCCAGAGCTTGTTTTCGTCTGCCTTAAGTCTCTCAGTGGTCTCTCTGGCGACTCTAATCATCTGAATCTGGGTCAGTTTCCCCCCGGTTGAGCCGACAGCTTCTCCAAGTTGGTACCAACCCCATTCAAGAGCTCCTCAGAAGAACCACAACCAGATTAGGGTGGCATCAAATTTACAATTAAGCTCCTGCAACGGCATAGTCTGATTGTTCATAGCTAAGCACACACCTGCACAAAAGTCCAGCAGCTTGCCAGTGGCCGCTAACAGTGCCCGAATTTTGCAATACAACAGGAAACCACCTGCTCCAAACAGCAGAAACCTAGTTTTCATGAATCAAAATGTGTAGGTGTCCTCTACGTCTTCAACAGAAAGAGGACAAGCGGGCTGCCATACGCCCGTTTTGTGGTCCGAATAAATTTGGTCAATTGCATAGAGAGACCAGCTCATCAGATCCATGGTTCTAAATTCAGAGCAGAAATGCAGAGAGAGGCTCAGCGATGTCACGACAAGTAACAGTTACCACTTGGGCGAGTCATAGCGAGGCACAAAGTATCTTTCCATTGTTATGCAGATGATTTGCTCTCAGTCGTCCCTTAGCCGCCTTCAACTGCTGCAAAATTCAGCTGGCACCAAGAAAACAGAGCACATCACTCCTATCCTTTACTTCATCCATTGGCTTCCAGTCCATTTTAGAAATTGATTCTAAACTTTTAATGTTTGTTTTTAAAGTTCTTAATGGCATTGCTCCATATTATTTATCTGTTTGTGTGTGTGTCGCAGGGCTCTGAGGATGTCTGGCAAACTATTGCTGGAAGTGCCCAGGTTCAAATTTAAACAGTGGGGTGACCGAGCCTTTTCGGTTGCTATACCCAGGATCTGGAATAAGCTCTTCACTGACATGCATACCATCACACACCTGGGTCTTTAATATAAACTTTATGTTCCAACTTTAATGTAAGCGGTTTTCTCAGTTCTAACTAACTGGCTAGGACTGGCAGGTATCTAACTTGTTGTGAGGTCATCATACATGGGAATCTGCTAGCTCTACTGGCCCCTAAAACTCTATACTCTATGTAATTCTGCTATAATGATGGATTTTTAATGGGATGAATGAGGTGCAATTTTGGACTATGTGAAGTTTTTTTTCCTACATTGCAGTATCACATTATTGTGATGTTTACAAGTAGTTTCATATCAAAACATAAATGCTATGCAGCCCATATGGAGTTGGAACAGATGGACTCTATGCATCTGACTTCAGACACAAACATGATGTTATGAAAGACTTATGGCATACTATGCTGTGCCATCTTCTTGATGCTATTATTCTAGATTCACAGCTTGTGCTCTTGAATTCTTAATATGAGCTAACATTTACAGAGGGATCCTGACTGTAGCTTCACTTACAGAAGAAATAAAAGATTCAAAGAATAACATCACCATCAAGATGATACACAAGTGTGTATTAACTCCTTTGTGGTTTTAGAACAAAAATGGGGGGGAAAGAACATATTTGTTAATGGGTGAGTTTTGTATCCTTTTTTTCTTTTTTCAGCTTTCTGTAGTTTTACATTTTTAAGAAAATGTTTTAATCATCGAGGGAAATGAATTTGGCAGTTCAGAAAAAAATTTAAAAAGGTCATAGACCCCTCATCACTTTGCCAGTATAATCTGATTTTAAAGGGCATGTATGTAGAGGTACATGCTGTTTTTGGATATGTGTTCACATGTGTTTAGTAGAAAATTTCCCTTCCAATTTAGCTCCACTGCATTGCCACATGCCCTTTTCACCTTCCTCATGTAACAGTTACCGTTGCCAAATTTAGAAATGGGAAAGAGAAGCCCTTTAACTACCCTTGCTCCAGAGGGGTTCTTTCACAGTTCTTCTCAACCAGAAAATAAAAAATAGGTGCTATCTTTCAAAAACTATGTGCTAATTACAACAGTTGATAGGAATAGCATTATACAGAAACTAACACAACTAACACATCATACAAAGTGATAGCAGAAATGACAAAATGAAAGGTGCATTTCATCTTAATGCAGCAGAGGTAGCAGGTTTCAGAGATCACATTATCCCGGCATATGCTTTTTATTTGTTACATATTAACAATTTAAGATGTGCAATGAATTTTAGTGCAAGAAAAACTGTGGTTTTTATTCTACTACTCACCAAATATTTTATGTTCTCGCTCAGTTTTTCTCACTACTTAACATTTTAAAGTCCTCAGCATTATTTCAAAAACTGATGTCATATTATGGTACTTGAAATAGAGGATGATAACTCTAAATGAAATTCATTCATTACTGAACTTATTGTGGTCTAATTAAAAGTCCTAACCATACACATTATCAAATATTATGATTAGCCGATAACTGTTGAAAAGAAATTTAGAAAAAGAACCAGTATTTTACCAGCTGCCATGATATAGGATGTAACTGCATAAAATAAAAGGAAGCAGAGTGCAGTAAGATGCTTTGTGGGAGGTATTTGGCAGTCTAATTTGAAAGCAGCATGAGTAAACCAATGGTTCAGGGGTCAGAAGGGCAAATGCCAAGAGAGTACAAGCTTTAAATTTAAAAGCAAAGAGTTCAAATGAAACTCTCATAGAGGTAAAAATATAACGATGAACTCTTAGCTTTACATGTAAGGTGAATAATTCTTTTCTGAATTTTATAGGGATCAAGTGAAAAGAAGCCTGAATAGAAAATGTAAATTTTTAATCAAACCATTTTGCTAAAATAGTATACAAGTTAAGGTGCTTTGGGAATGTTTAAAAATAGGTGCAGTTGTGTAATCTTCCATAACACTGAGACAAAGAGTCCTGAACCCTTTAAGACCAATAGTCTTAAAGTTGCTCCCAATGCAATGTGCACAATGTTGAAAATGATGACAGTCCTGGTCTTCAAGGGTGGGAAACAAGAAGACCATGTTTAGATACCTGATTTAGGTATGCCAAAAGGCAGATGCAGGAATAAACACATCAGACTCCAAATGGAAGCACTGAAAGCCTAGGTAATGCCACCTAGAGTAACTAAATAGCAAAAATGCGTCTTCCTAATTTACATGGCTTACTTATATTCAAGTAACTGTCCTAAGAATAAAAAATAATGTGCAGTATAGTTATTCCGTCTGGTAAACTGTTTAAAAATGTTAAAGCTGCAATCGTGCTCAACACATCAGTCATTGCAAGAGCAAACAGCAAATTTTAGTCCACCTTCATCCTAAAAAACAAGTTGCTATGAGGACAGAAAAGTCATTAGTTAACCATGACTTGTTGCATGCTATTGATATATGTTTGCTGCAATTGTGCATAGTATTTTATACCCTGTACTACAACAATAGCACTGTGTGTGAACTTTTACCGTAACTGTCAACAAGATGAAATGTCAAAAACCAAGAGCATAAAGAGCAAACATAACTCAAGTCTAAAGTCATAAAATCGAAACAGTAAGGGTCCAAATGAGTAAATGAAACTGTTACACAGCAGGGACACAAGGAGTTGTACAGAGGATACATAAGAAACAAATATGACCACTGGGACCTTAAATCACTTAAAAACAGGAAATAAACTATATCCTCTCTAATGTTACAACCCAGCTCGGCTAGGGAAGGAGGAAGGAACAAAATAATGATGATGCTCAGATGGAAGGTGGAGTAGGAATTTATCGCCTCAAGTGGTTGGTGGGAGCAGGTGAGAAAGGTGTGACAAAGTCCAGCCAATCCCAGCTAGGCGATACATGGTGATTTGCATAGAAGATGATTTAATTAGCTGCACAAGTGACAGCTGTACCAAGTGTTTCAGGGTATAAGTGCAAAGCTTTTTATTGGCTCTAGGGGTCTTTTTAATGAGTTTGGTTTACTGTGCATCATGTTAACAATATCTATGCAGATAGTCTGCTAGTGCTCTTCACTTTGCCACCATTATGGCTTACAGTTAGACTCGTGGGATTTCCTTGGTGAGCTATTATGTCTAAATCACAAAAAAACATGGTGTCTAATTGCCTAACATAATAAGTTTTAAGATTTCTAAAGGTTCCAAGAAAAATTGATTTAAAAAAGCATAAACAATACACAGATCTTAGGTCTGTCTATTTAAATGATACTTTCACCAAAAAATGCAATGTGAGACAGTATGTTGTAAAAAAAAGGGTTAAAAAAACTCAGTAGCTCACTGGAATTAAAAGGTCAGGGCAAAAGAGGATAAAAGTATTATTTTGCAATTATAATTCACAGCCCTTATTTCTGTAAGATGCCAGACAATGATGAAGTAAAAACTTTGTCAGGAAATTATGGTTCATGCAAAAGTGATGCAACAGGAAAATTTGCAGTCTGAGCAAAAAGCAAAATAAAAAAACACAAACATGATGGTAAATTACTGCCTCCCCCCCCCTTTATGTCTCCTGTGATAAAGCCATGGAAACATGAGTGCTCCTAGTACTCACAACTTTATTCTCGAAACTGGACCCCACTGATTATCATCACATGATCTTAAGGCTGAAGACAGAAATTGTTGCCGCCCACAGTGGCAGCCTGTCACACCACACTTAGAACTACACGGCTTTGAATTTAGCCATCTGGTACAATTCTAGTGACAAGTTCACTGCCTCATCTCTGTTATCCCCCATGCGTGTCAGCATACAAAAGAAACTGTCAAATGCTCATGTCAATATGACACTCTTACTGTTAAATCGTGAAGAAATGTCTCTTCCTCTACTTGCTATAGCCAAAATTTCAGTTGAGGGGGTAAAATGAATACAACAATAAATAGTAGAGTTATAGCATCATCATTTCTTTCTGATAAACATGTCATAAATAAAATGCGTCATCTGAGATGAGACTATAACTCCCACAAACAGATAAAAAAAGCTAGAAAAATGTATGCAAAGGGTTTGCTATCAAGCATGACTTAATGTAAAGTGTGCATTTCAACTGAAATCCAAGAAAACGAAAGAAAAGAAAACAAAATACAGTTATGTACTTATAAAACATCAGAAATTCTCTTGAATATTGTGCCATCTTTCATTGAAGCATGCTAAAAGTAAGAAATTGTGTCATTGCCTCAATTTAAGGATGCATTCACACCAGGACTAGGTTCGATTTGGTGGAGAATTCTCAAAAATTTTGCATCCTTTTTTGTTTTGGCTTGCAATTACACCACACTTCACTGAAGTACACCAAACCGCATAGGCAACGTCACACAGTTACAACAACTATTCCCTAAAGGCGATATTCCCTGAAACAACCACTGATCCAGAACAAAGAAAAACAAAATATAGCTCATTCATTGACCTGGACCAAAAACAGCGCATTCACCATGTGTAAACAGTAGAATAACAATAAATTTACATAATCTTGAGGTTTGTTTTTACTTTGGTGTTTAAACCTGATGCAGTTTTTACAAGAATCTAACCAGTATGAGCAGGGCAGACAGTGTGATATCCAGCATGTTGCATTATGACACATCCTGCATCACTTCCTGTCATTGTTTTACCAGATGGTCTATTTGCTTTCACACAAGAGAACTGCACCAGGGTTCCACACCGGGGTGCTTATAAGAATTCACACTAAACATACTAGCCGAGGAAGTGGATAAGGGATTTTTTAAAGTGGACCCAACAGATAGGTCGGATAGATGCTGTGCAGTGGCTTCTTGGCAGACCTCTGTAAAAACAACAAAGGGGTGGCATCCATCTATCCAATGTTTGAGAGGAGACCCCTAAATCTCTCAGTATTATAAATCAGGGTTCAGTGTTTAGTCTACTTTGGGTGCGTTCACACCAGGATAGTCTGCCAGACTCGGTCCGATTGTGGAGTGTGTCCATTCGTGGGTTGTAGTATTTTTCCAGAAAGACTGCGTTCACGCAGCACTATTTTAATGAATCAGCCCTTTTATATAACATGTTCCACTCTCTGCCAGAGGCGGTGCTGTGTCAAGAATTACTGAAGGAGAAGATGAGACATACAAAGAAGTAAACTCGTTAATCTATTGTTTAATGGAGACTTTATTTTTTAGTACATAACAACTAAATATGGTGCTGCATGAGAACTTAGCGGTCTTGGGTAGATCGTTTTTCTAAAAAAAATTATATTCAATTCTTCTGACAATGAGTCATATCTTGTCCAGAGCTGCCAAATTGTCCCACATGCGCTTATACTTTGTTTGTGTTTACCCGTGATGTGCGCTGAACCCACAATTTTGTTTTGGAGTCCGCTTCCTGTATTTGGTCCGGTTGAAGAGGACCAAATAGGCGGTTTGAGTCCACTTTGTTTGATTCTAATCTGAATTCATTTGCACATTCACAATACCCCAAACGAAGCAGATTCAAATAAAAAAGCTGGTGTGAATGGGCCCTTAGATGTAGACGAAAGAAGCTGCAACTTCAAGTTACCCATCCTGGTCAAACTCTAGATGATTTAATGTGGACTTGAATACAAGTTTCTTATTTGTCTTCATCCTTCTGCATTTCAATTCTGTTGTTTCCTACTTTCTCCTCAAAAAAGCCTGTACATGACACTGAATTTCTATGTTTTCTTCATAAAGCTGGTCTCTGAAATTCTCTTTTGTGGGCTCTTTGAGAGTGATAGCTCTAAAATTCCTTTTTTTTTAAATGTGATTCCTGTTGCCATCACTGCACCACAAATAGAGTCATGACATGACATATGTGTTTGCCTGCTGAACCATGCCCGAAGCCTCCAGCAGGCTATGCAAGACCCATGCACTGAATCCCAATGTCCTCAGCCATCCTCTTACATTAATCCTCAAATACTGCTGGGCTGAAGCTGAATTAAACGATTGACTCGTTTGATTGATGGAAACGATTAAACTCCAATCATCATTTACTTAGTTTTCATTTTAACCGATATCATTTACCAATAGGAAAAAGAACTTTTAGATAATTAAAATGATTAACTTTCTATGCAGTGCTTATATGAAGAATTATTTATTTATATTTTCTTATCAAAGGGTGAAAAAAGAACACATTTATACTATATTTTAGCTTTTGGCTGACACTTTTATCCAGATACTTTCACCGACTGAAAAGATATGAGGATTTTTAATCCCTCAACAATTCTGGAAGATGTGAAATAAAGTTTTGATGAAGGGGCTTTGGTAAAAATACTTTCCCATGCCTTCATACAGAAAGAACTGAGACGATTTTTAATACATCATGTGAATAAAGTTTCTCCAGGGGTATTTATAATAGAAAAAGTCAAAGAAACCTTTACTTGCACAAAAAAGGAGATTTCTTTCAACATGGGTAAGATGATAAGAAGGCTTGTTGAAATATGTCATTTTTTAGTCACCTGACAAATCAAAGAACCCTGTGAAGATCATAGAGTTCCACCCACCTATGGCATGAATGTAAATTTTGTCAGGCTTGCCCACATTAAACTCCAATGTCAGTTTTGATCAGCAATTGCAATTAAAAGTCTGGGTTCACATTTGAATAGTTAATAGCTAAATCTTATTGTTTGCTATTGCATATTTGAGGACGGCAGTGAGTAAAGTTCAGCTGAGGCAGTAGGATTTTGTCTTTTCATTTGAGCCTTTTATTTATTTGATTTTATTTTATTTTTTTTAACAAATTTGTATACATTTTGAAAATTTCCTCCATTGAAAGTGTGCCGGTTATGTATTTGGCTTTGATAGTTGTACCTAAGAAAACTGAATGTCATTGATGTGTAAATCTCGTGCTGCAGATGACAGATAATCTTGCTTTGCATCGTGAGCTGCACTTAAGGAGAAACTGGCACACTGTAATGATTGCAGTAATTACACGCACACACAGAATTTTCATGGCAGACCACAAGGATAGGGCTTATTTTTCATGTTTTATAGACTCCTTGAGTGATTCATTACAAAGCATGTGATTGATCATGTTCACAAAGGCAATGATTAGACGGTGGAAGAAAGGGCTGCTGTCTTACTTAGCAACTAAATTCTGCTTCTTTTTTCATCCACACATAATGCGACCAGAGTGGCTCTTGTTACACAAGTAGAATAATGATATGATCTGAATGTTAATTACAAATACAGTTCTTTTCACAATCTGGAAGCAGTCAAGAACAGTAGGATTAACTGGAGGTTGTCGATCTGTCTTGAAAGCAAATGTGCATTTTACTGACTCATTTCTGTCTAGCAACATGTTAGCTGCAAGGTATTTCATTCATTTATGTAATGAATGTAAGTAAAAGCATTGGTTTAGTTACACTGACGTGTCAAATACCCCTTGCTTAGAAACAAGAAGCAGCAGAAAATAAATATAAAGCTCAATTTATTGAAGTAGACAGTTTTAACCTTTGGTGAGGCATACTGTCAGACAGCGACACAGTGCCCAAACAAGCTGTCACCACCTCCTCAAGGTGAGTGCCAAGACACAGTGTTCACGAGGGTCCTCGATTGCCATTAAGGGTCATTAATAGAAGTGATCTTAGAGCAGAAACCATGAAAAGCCCTGAGAATTTTTGTAAAGATAAAGATTTCATTTTTCTCCATGCTTTTAATATGTGAGGCTGCTGTTACAAGGAGGTGTGCAGTGTATGGAAACGTCACTTTAAAAACAGAGCTAATTGGATTGCATGATTACTAAATGTCATAATGTCATGGGGTCAAATTAGCTGTCTTGACAATGCACATATGAATTAAACAGTGAGATCACACTAACTGTGCACAGCCTGATAAGAAATATTACATGAATAGCATGTTTTGTTTTGTTTTTTTCTTTTTTTTTAAACAGTTCTTCTTGGGATTTTGCCGTTTACACCCGAGCATGGACATCCTATTTCCACAGTTCACCGAGAGTTCATAGCTGTTCACAACACATTCAGACCCCATACGGATCTCACCTGTGACATTTTAAATGTGTTTGGTATTTCAGGCTGGACACGCAACCCCTCTTTTACATAGGAAGATTAATTTACAGGTTTGAGCTAATTAAACATTTTCAAATAGTATTTACCAACTTAACGTCCAGAGATAATGGTTTGACCTTGACTCAAACCACAACTCTAAACTTTGCCTCTGTGGTGATTTGCCTCTGCAAGGCAAATCTATATTCTCCCATATTAATTGAATTTTTTGTTGACAAAAATTCTAGTTTTTGCTACAATCTCACATTAAAGGCCCATTTATGCTTGACATAGATGGACGGACAGTTTTGTCTGTCTTCTACGTCGGTTACGTGCATAATTGGGTCTATTTTCAGGGAACTTAGCTTTCCGTCACTTGACACAGGAAATGGAGCAATACCACCAGAAATCCTGGGAGTAGTGCTGAGCACAATAGCTGACTGTTACGGCCCTCCACAAGCTCCAGGGGTTTAGGGCCGATAACAAAAAAGGCTGGACAAATCCGTAAAATATAACCACCATTTATTTACAATCTCGGGTCCAATAATACAACCAAAAGTCAAAATACAACAAAGGGTGTCCTAAATATAGGTTATATAACTCCAGCCAAAATAAAAAGAATAACGGAAACAAAAGCAGAATTACAATTACTGTTATAATATGTACAAAAAGGAAACTTAACCAAGGGCTACTCACAAAAGGTGAGAGCGTCTAATAACCAAAACGACAGCTTAGAATGACTCACACAAAACTGGTGAGAGAGTCTCTTCTCAATATCAACACAAAAGCACAATGGTGCACACAATTTCTCAAGATAGGAATTAAGCTTTCAAAACACCCTCTAAAGATCAGCGATCACTTTCCAAATACCCAGCCTGGCAAACTGTGCACCCACGGGAACACAGCTGCCCTGATTGTTGGGGCCGTCTCCCATTTGAAGGTCTGGCTGCGCCGCCGGGTTGGTTGGGAAACCGGTGGGCGGAGACAGAGCAATCATCCCAGCTGGTGCAATGTAGGGGTGGACGTGCTGGCCGACGTCAGTGGGAGGGGAGGTTCCAGCTGGAGCTGCGTCAAATCCACCAGGGAACTCCAGACAGCCTCACACCCATGGACTGGAGACCAGGGGTCATAACACTGACATTGGAAAAGTAACAAAGCAGAGCAGAAGAAGAGAATCAGGAAGGGAACAAAAACACAGAAGAAGAATGATGACATGCACAACAACTGTAAAAATTATGCAAGCTTTTGAAGAAAGACTATATGCTAATATTTAGGGCGTGTTGGGCAGCTGGACACATCGGCTCGCCGGAGTGAACTCTGGACTTAGCACGGCCAACTAGTGGAGAAATTGACTTAACAACAATGGCAACGGAAAATACGCAAGGTAGTAAGAGGATGGCAACGTATGAAAATGTTTGAAATAAACATCGCTATTTATGTACACAAGGGAGCATAAATGGGCCTTTAGCTAATACCGACATACACTTAAACTATTTTTCCAAAGCACTAACCTTCTGACTGGCATACAAGTGCTCTTCTTCTTGAAGAAAAATCATATTTAACTTTAAACTCAGGTCTAACTGTCACATCAAGAATGTCACTGACATTTCTTTTTACCGCCTGAAGAATATCTCCAGAGTCCGACCGTTTCTCTCTCAAGCCAATGTAGAGACTCTGATCCATGCTTTTATCACATGCAGAGTTGACTATTGCAATGAAAACTTTACCACCACAACAGCTGCTGCAGAACGCTGCAGCATGTCTGCTTAAGGGGAGCTGTAAGAGAGCCCACATTACTTCCATCCTAGAGTCTCTGCATTGGCTTCCAGTCTGCTTCAGGGCTGATTTTTAGGTTCTTTTACTGATTTTTAAAACTCTTAACGGACTTGGGCTTTCTTATCTTTTAGACATTTTCAATAACTATGAGCCCTCCAGATCCCCCAGGTCTTCTAATATGTGACTTTTACAAGTATCAAACATTTACTCAATTGTTTGTGGAACAGTCTGGAAAGGACCTGAGGGTGGCTGAAACTGTTGTTTTTAAAGCAAAGCTCAAGACCTATATTTTTACCCTGGCAATTAATTAAATGTGTTTCTTAATGACAATCATTTAATAAAAGTCATTTACTCTTCTTGTTAAATTTTATTTAAGGATATTTCAATATTACTACTATTTTTTATCTGCTTTAGTTTTTAATTATGCACTGCACTTATTACTTATTTTAAACTTAGACCATTTTTTTCTTTCTTTTGTTTTTCCCAACATAGAATAATTCCTGGTATTGAGGACTAAAATTTGGAAGAAATAGTACATATAGTATGTCAAGATTTTTTTGTTATGTTTAGTCCATGTATTGGTTCCTGCTGTAATGTGTTTTTTTTTTTTTTTCTTGTCTTCCTCCCTTCCACCAGGCAGAGCAGTAGCCCTGGGGTGTGTAAGCACACCTGTTTTCTATCATCACCATCATCCCCTTCAGTACATAAGGACTGGGGTCACACTCGTTCAGTGCTAGGTGGTTGCTTACCTTTCATTTGAATTTAGATGTCTGTCTGCTCAGGATCGCTCCCTGCCTTAACCGTCCTTGTGGATTCCCCTGAGGATTTTTTTTTGCATTCCGCTCTTATTGTCTGAGCTGTAAACTTTTTTGACCCCCTCAAAGTTTGTCAAAGTGTTCATTCTGGGTTTGTATTTTGGGTCATGGCTCTGTCATAGCCTATCATTTACTATTTGAGAACATAAGGGAATCTTTTAAACTTTAAAATTAGTAGGCCTTTAGATCTAGATTAGATTAGTTCTGTGGGTACATAAGTCCACATTGTACCCTGGGTGACAAAACAATGTAGTCTTACTGTACAGATTTTCTGACTTGTTTATTTTTGCAGAGCTAGCTAGCTAATGTTTCTAAGCAAACATTTGCTGAACCCCACATAAAATGGTATTTTATTCACCTCTTCTGGATTTTCAGAAAAAAAAAAAAGTTTGATGAAAATCAGGCCAAAACTTTTTTGTTTAATCAGATTAGAAAATCTGAAAACTGTATTTGTCTCATGCCATGTCTACAGAGTTTTTTAATTGGGACGGACCATGTTGTTAGCATAAAATGAAAAAAAATAATAAATAAAATGAAAACCTGTCTCTTCACAGGGGACTAAAGCAAACTTGATATGGCAAGATATGACATGCAAAAATATTCTAACAGTGGTCACACAATTGCACATTATCATTTTATCTCATCCCAGTCACTAGTCCCTTCGGTGTATAGGCTACAGTGTGATGTCTCTTGTACAAACAGTTATGTTCTGTCTAGTAAACAGAAAAAGCGAACATTGTTCTACGTTGTTAATATTTCAGAGGCTTAAAGCTGCAGTTTTAAATATTTCATTCAATCTTGATTTGGTGATACTCGTGGTTGTTGCATCATACAGCAAAGGCTAACTAACCAGCTGCTTTGTTAGAGGTACAGCAGAGCAGCCAAACAAAAAAAAGATGTCAGTCAATAATTGCAACTGTGATCTGATTTCTAGTTTCATACTTGAATTGCTTTCTCCAATTCGTTCTATTATTCTCTTACAAAAACTAAAAAGAGTCCAGTAAAAGAAGATTGTATTTAAGGTGTATTTTTCTCAGCACTTTCTATGGTAACAACAGCTTATTCACAATTATAGCTGCCTGTATTTAGCTATTTGTTAAAGCTGGAGCATTGGTCTCCATTAGCAGTAACTTAATGCAACTCAGCATTATACAGTGAGTCTGTTGTAATGGACTATGCTGATTCAGTTTTGTGCATTGTTTTCATTGAAATTTATGAGATAATAAAATTTGTAAATATATTTAATTGGAACAGGTGTGTGGCGGGGTTCTTCGCCAACCAATAAAACAAGTTGTACTTCTGTTTGTGGTGGATTTATTGTGCTTGTGACTCCCACTGTGCTCAACAGTGCAAAAAATGTCCAAAAACCCCAGTGAAAATTATATCTACATATTTACAAAAACTGGAAAAAGGGAAAACAAACATATACCTTTTGTCTCTCTATAGACCAGCCAAAAATATTCCAACATTCGTTCTCCCATCGATCTTTCCAGTTGCCAGAAATGCAAGTCAATGAAGGACCCCTGCGCGTCCCTTTAAATACTCTAAGCCCCTCCCCTTATGCTCCATTAAAAATTTCTACGAATAAATCACTTTAGTTAAGTTCTTTATAAGATTCCACAAAAATAAAATAATTACAAAAATTACACAAATTCTACACATTCATTTAGAATATTCATATTCATCACAGCAGCAGAAATATCTAAGTAAAAAATGTTTTTTAAAATAAAAATGTTTGGCGCGAACTGGAGTGATCACATGATCATGTCATACTGTTGCTCCCCGTTGTGTCTGGACCTGCGAAGTCGGAAGCGCTGGAGGCTGTATGTCGGTGGTGTGGTGAGCCAAGGTGGTGGTACGTGTAGATGGTCCTTCTCTGCGTGTGTTGAGGTACTGTAGAGCCAGTTTTGCTGCTGTCAATCTATCTGCTGGTTCATGCTCCTTCACCCAGGTTTTCACATCTGGAGACAGGACACGAAGAAGTTGCTCCAGGATGATGGTCTCCCCAATCTGCTCTTTGGTCCGTTGCCCCGGTTGAATCCAATGGCGGTAGGGTACTTTTAGGCGCTGATATGTCTCTGTGGCGATTCACTAGGTGGCACAGATGCACAGTGGAACTTTTGACTGTATGGCTCAGGTGATATGTCAAACTTGCTCAATAAAGCAGCTTTTAAGTCTGTATGAGTGAGCGCTGTCCTCATCCATGGAGGTATCAGCATCCAGAGCTTTTCCTGAGAGAAGTGAAACCAGTCTGCATGCCCATTCAGTCTCTGGCTATTTCCAGGTTTTAGCAATTCTTTCAAAGTGTAAGAAATAGTTTTAAATTTCCTCTCCCACCTGATATGGAGATATCTTTGGCTGTGTGTGGTATATGGAGTCTGGTCTCTGCAGGTGTGATCCGGTTATTGCATCATCCGCATCCCTTGGTGGCGTGGAAGAGACCACAACACGCCGGCGAGGGGCAGGTGTAGGCAGAACCAGCATTGAACTACTAGCAGTTGGTGTGCTGGGGGTTGATGTCGCTGGTCCAGGAGCTGGAGCTTGGGCAACAGGTTGCGGAGGGGCGACAGGTCAGAGGGACACCCTGAGGTCACACAGTTCAAATCAAAATCAAATCAAATCAAATTTATTTGTATAGCCCTATATCACAACAAGTTGTCTCAGAGGACTGTACAGA
>JBAGKP010000027.1:13296632-13308768 GCA_037177255.1 Melanotaenia maccullochi
CCCACAAACGCAAATATTGTCTCTTGCTCTTTGTATATGGTTTCTCCTGGATGGTGTCATATATATATATATATATATATATATATATATATATATATATATATATACATATATCTTAAGAACTTGTCAGGAAGGTTAAAAAGTAGATTTTAATAAGATGAGGCTTTAAGTCGGGAGAAGTAGTATTAAGTATATAGGCGGAAGTGCTTCAAAATCCACAGTTTAACAATATTTCTTGCGTATCTTAGTGCAACAGCCATGTAAACACAAAATTAGCAAACAGTTGTATAATACTCCCACCATTCTCCAGTACATGCTGCAATAAAGCATTATTATCATGTCATCCATACTGACTTCCAGATAGACTCCTGCGTGGGTTCATTTGAACTGAAAATATGACAGCTGTGGCCATTATATATTCATTGGGAGTCAATTAAGTCAGTGAATCAATTAGCAGAATGAACACTATGTATGTGATATCTTTTTAATTATGTGCTAACATTTTATGTTCTAATGACATGTGGACTCTGTCTTTTTTATTCCCTTTTCTCTTGCTTTGCTTTGAGGAAGGGTTTGCAGTGCCAGCGGACTAACTCTAGCTATTGGCCATATGTCTGCCAATTGGAGAATCTGACACAGAAAGAACTGGGGACTCCACTCTGAGCCTTGCAGCCCTCTTTTACAGTAGATCAACTCCCCTCCATGCTCCCTCTTTTCCTGCTGAGTCTCCCTTTCCTGTGTGTCGGCTGTGTCTCACGGTTCAATGCAACGTGCTGCAAGCACGTGCTGACGGCCACCTCACAGCACATACTGAAACCTTGACCTCACATCCCCTTTAACGCTCTTTTCCCCATCCCATCTCTGTTGTCCATCTTTCACACATGCACCCATCTCTCCTCCAATCTTTCTTCAAATTCCATTTTTGTTTTTATAACCCACCCCTCTATCGTCCTACATATTCCTCCTTGCCCCTTTTTTTTCTATCTTTCCCCATCTTCCCCTGCTTCTAACCACCTTTACTTTTTTTTTCCAGTCAGAGTGCGTCCTGTTTTTGCAGGCAGTGAGAAGCCAGCTGCCTCTGACTGGAATCCCTCATTACATTGCAGAATGTGACAAATCAACAAAGACATGTGCCCCCTTCTTTGTGCTTCAAGGTGCAACTTGTTGTAGCTTGGGATTTGATTTATCTGCAGCTATTTTTTCTTTGCAGACACATGCTCCAGTCATGATCATAAATGCAAAGTGAGTGTTTATTTTAACTTGCTGTCATTTCATTCTCTGCTTAGAAAAAGCTCTTGCCAGAGGCATAATTTGCATGCTAATCAATACTAATGTCGGTGTGGGGGTAGAGACTTCCAAAGAGTCTATGTGGTTGCTAATTCGGTGGTAGAACATGAGTACAGGGTGCTCTGATTTCCCACACTGAACTACAGCCCATGTTGTCGTTTTCCACTCTCTCTTACACTGCATTTTCTTTGCGTTAATTAACACTTGTGAAACAGCCACTGATTGTTTTAACGGCTCACTCTCATTACCTATCTCTTCACTAATCTTTATCAGTCACTGGCAATGCCAAACATGTGGCTCTATTAGCATATCAAACCCATGTATCACATAAATAATTGGCCCGCCTTTGTGATTCTGAATATGATTTATGTAACATACAGTGTCGTCCGTGCTTGCATTTTTCACATCCCAGAAAAAAATATGGTAATGGGTGTTATTTCTTACTTTCTTATCATTTGCAGCAAAACTGTGGAACAATAAAAAAATAAAAAAAAAGAGGAATTTAAGAGGAAATCCTAATATGACTGAAGAAGTTTTACATGCTAAATACCCTCTTAAATATTATAATGATTCAGGTTTAATTATTTAGTTATTTCACAGCCAAATGATCAAAGTTTTAGTCATCATTTTAACAGCATGATAACCATTCAGTTCATACAATACTGCCAGGGACCAAGCAATAAAGCAACAAGGACACAGCAAGTAATTTCATAAACTTTGCTTTTACTGACGCCAAAATAAATAGAGGAATAAACCAGATAGCCTATAAACTAAAGATAATCAAAAGTATAACTTAACAAATCAAACTCAACTGTGTTTGAAAAGAAAAGTCTTGCCAGAAATAAGTTAATGTGAAACTTTACCCGTAAACCAAGGATGGTTATTCTTGGTTATATTATGTGTCACCACAATATATTTTATTCATGGACTGGAATCCAAAAGCAACAAAACTAGGTTTCTAGTCCACAAATAATAATTCTGCCGCAGTCATTGAAAACCTTCACATGGATGTTTTCCAAAATGTGTAGTTTTGTATCTGCAAACTGCATTTGCACATGGATGATGAGTGTAAATACACAGAAAAATAGCAGTGGTTTTCAAAATAACCATGTGTGTCTATGAACTGGCAACCGTCTTAACCAGTATTGCTGTGGTTGGGTTGCAATTACGGGAGGACAGATTGAAATGTTGATAGTACCAATTGTAGAAGTATTGTTACATATGGACTCCACGGAGACAAGGGCAGGTTAACTATACTTTATTTAACTATCAGGAACATCAGGTGAAGGTCTTACATGGACAGGACTGAAGGAGGGATAGGCACCAGGAACAGAGAAGGAGTAAGTTCATGTAGTATGCAGGTTTAAGGTATGACAGAGAGTGACTGTGGTGCTGGTGTATATAAGGACTGGTGAGTCAATGGAGGACAGGTGTGACAGGTTGGGTTGATTAGAGAGCTGGGATCAGGGACAGGTGTGGGGGATCAGGGAAGTGCTAGAGGAGTGGCAGGACAGACTGTGACAAGTATCAGATTAATGCATGATAGGATCGATACTTTAGTAACAGTTTCTGCACTCTATAGGTCAGGAGCCAAAAGTTAGCCTAATAAAATATTTTGCTTCCTAGAATTTGGGACAAATGAAAAAAAACAAACAAAAAAAAAAGTAATGAGTAATTAATAGGAGAATTGTTTTGTTTTAATATTTGTTTTTATTTATTTGTTTCTGACATAAATATACCAAAAAAGTAGAAAAATGTCAAGTTTTGAATATTTTTCTACAATACCTTTGTGCAGAATTTATCTTATTTTTTTGTAAAAAAAATGTTTTATTGCCATTGAAACTTAAAAGTAGTCATGGGGTTAAGCATGGATGTGCTTTAATATAAATCAGAAATCATTCAGTTTTAATGTCTTCCTCCTTCACAAATTCATTATGCATTCATCAAATCCACCAAGACAGATTGCTCTCTGTCACATACGTCAGCTTGAATATTTTAAAATTTTTGTATTAGAATCAGTATCAGGAAAACATGATCTTTAATTCACACTTTAAATACTGGCCATAGTTTCAGGAAAACAAATTGTAAGAGACATTCTCAAAGTAAATGAGGATTTATTTTTGTTTCTAGAGACCTTTCACGATGGAATTACAGTGTAAAAATGCTGTTTTTGTAACTATTCTTGAGTGAACTGCTATAAAATAAATAAATAAGCACATTTCTATCCTGACCTGTTTTCTTACCCCCTTTTTTAAAAGGACATCACCATGCTCACAATGACTCCTGGCACACTGATGCCTTTTCAAGTTTGCCACATGTCATATTTCAGCAACAAAACAATTTGACTAAAACACCTTTTTATTCTTGTTTTGTGAACATCAGGGTCTAAACTAAATAAACTACTACATGGCACTATCCTTACCATGTGCTTCAACCGTGACCACTTGGGGTTTTGCACATGTGAAACACATAATTTGCACATGAAAAGAAGTAGTTTTGGAAAAATTTCAAAGGAATCACATGTGAAACCCTTAAAAATTCTCTTATGATAATCATGTTTTTTTTGTTTCTTCTGTCAGTATAAGATGGAAGATGAACACAGACTACCACATGGGTTTCACATGGTACCAACATTAAATTGTTCCAAAACCACATGTGCAAACACACATGTTAAACTATGATTTTTGTTTTGTTATTTTTTTTTTTTTTTTTTTTTTTTTTTGTAGTAGATGATTATGTTAGTAATGTTTCCAGCCCTTATAATGGCAGATAAGAGGTTGACATGTATTGGGTTTTAACATGAATGTGCTCGACTAATCAACAATTAAAAGCAAAAATAAATTTGGTGTCATTAAAATAAACTTATATTCATGATGCTCTCCCCCAAAAACAAAGTACATAAGCAACTTCACTGTTAAAACTATTGGTTTCATCAGTAGTGATACAGTACACTTTGTATTAAATCACTAAAAAAATTTACAGTATCGCACACAAGTGGTTGTTATTTAAAAGTGTGAATGGAAGTCATCCAGAGACATTTAAGCTTCAAGCAATGTTATATCACTACCACACAGGGCCTTGTTATACAGAATAAAATATATATATATATATATATATATATATATATATATATATATATTGTGAACTATAACTTAAGGCATTTTCACTTTCAAAACTAAAACATCCATACTAATTTAGATATTGCAGGTACATTGCCAAAGGGGATGTTGAGCTAATCAGCCATACAAGTCAGATTAAAGAAAAACTCTCTGAAACATGTGTGGATGATTTCCATTTGGGCATTTTGTTTTGATATTTACAAATCCTCGAATGTTTGTAGAGAAACCAACCCTGCGGTTGATGAGATCTTTCACATCACTTCACTCATCAAGTGTGAAATCCTGTGTGCTCTGTCGCAGAAATTCAACCTGCTCTATTTTCAACCGAGCTAACACCTCACCTTAACACGCCAATGCTACAATACCCAAACCTCACACAAAATTAAAATTGCATGTCAAGTGACAGACTCTGCATGTCATGAATTTGTCCATATTTCCCTGAGTGCTCAGCCACATGCAAACACAAGCACATGCACACATTGACTTCTAAAGAGCTGCAGGAAGGCAGAGGCCGTTCACATCATGCAAATCACTGCTACTTGTTGGGATGTGCAGAGCCTCAGAATGAGAACACAGGATGGAGATAAGCAAGTGAAAAAAAGAATGGAGAGAGGGGAGGGAAAGTTAAAAAAAGGGACAGGATGTTGTGATGGTGGCCATGCTTTTCGGAAGCTTCTGTGCTCTTGACCCCCACAGCTTGGTCTTCACGCCTGCTTGGTCATCGTGACAGAGTGTGTGACATGCCGTCGGTCACAGCAAAGGTCAAGATAATAAGCATATGGCCTTTGTGATAATAGAAACAACAAATATGTATGTCGTCCTGTGTATGCGTGCATCACCCCAAGTACCCCCCTCTTTCGGCTGGCCACCGGTTACAGGTGGCTAGCAAGGTGACACGGCATCTTGTTGTCGAAACAGCAGCCGGCCATATGCCTCCACTTCAGTGAAAAGCTGTTGTCCCTGTTAAGCAAGCAAGTGTCTGTGCCAAAAGTTGCTGCTACATCGGTGGACTTGTTTACTTTATGGTTGTCAACATTTGTTTTCTTTATCCATGGACATCTGGGAGGGTGAATGTGCAAAATCTAAGGTCAGAGCAAAGTTTTTTTCATCAGTTTTACAGTTCGATGAGAGATAGGTAAAGTTTTAAAATACAGAAGAAAAGAAAAGATTGGAAGTTAAAAAGAAAGTACACCCTTTTATCACTTCTATGACTTTACATAACAATACAGAACAAAAACAATAAGAGTCTATGTTCGTTTTCTCACAAATTTTAAAATGACATAAATACAATTTCACTTCTATACCAGGTAAAAAAAAAAAAAGAGCTAAAATACAGAATCATAATTTGGCCTTATTTTCATGCTACAGGACTTGGACACCAGTACAATAATTCAATTGACCATGAACATCTCTGAAGCCATCTTTCTTCTAGCCAAAGCTTAGGTTGTCAAACAGTTAAAACATTCATTCATTCGCTTTACTGCTTACTCCAAATTAGGTTTGCAGGATGCTGCAGCTGATCCACGCAATTAGCCGAGAGGTAGCGTACATTACAGGTCACCAGACTACTGCAGGGCCACAACAGGGAGAGACAAATAACTATTCTCCAAGGGAGAATTCAGAGTGCCCAATTAACCTAACATGCATGCCTGGACTGTGGGAGGACTCACATGCAAGCATGACAACATCCAAAAACCTCAAAGAAAGGCCATTGTCTGAGGCTCGAACCACCAACTTTCTTGCAATGAGGCTGCAGTGCTAACCACAACATCAACACGATTGATGTTGTGCCCATATGTTGCCCATATGTTGTTGTAAATGTACAACAATTACTGAAAAATAAGGTGTTGCACTGATGCATTCAAAGAGCAGACCTCAAACTGATTGAAATGTTCTGTAGGGACCTGTTTGACCTGTGATAGTGATCATTTGTGATGGTACAGCAGTTAAAATCCTCCTTAAGAAGGGCTACATGAACCAGCTTTGCAGCTTGTAGCAATCTCTTTGATTACCTCAAAGCACCACTTTAAATGCTGAAAAAATGCCTGTCACTTGGATACAAAACATCTAAAAGTTTTAACAATGTATTACAGAGAAGTCGCAAATCCCATTAGCAGTCTTCTAAAAATGATAATTAAATTGCAAATCAATTATGGATAGTGAACTCAATTAATCTTTACAGGGGCAGAGCTACACTCTCAGCATGTAGGGGGGTGGGGTGAACTTTCCTGGGTTGCCTTATAGATCTTCTACACTGAGGAGAATATTTCGAGCTGTGCATTGTGAAATCGTGTTGACTTCTTGTCTCTTAACAGGGCACGGTTTTAACGCTTTTGTGAGTGGCTGAAAGTCAATTTAAATATTTTCTTCATGGTTTAATCAGTAAGAATAAAAGGGCTTCTGAGTGAATGTAGAGATGTACATGTAGGTGATATCTCCGTGGAATTTTTGGAGTTTACATTCCTGAAAAATACAGGTAAAAAATGCCCTTTTTCTGTTAGAATTTTTTTCAGATTGTGTATGACTTTTGCAGAAGACTGTAGGGGGTGAAAGAAAGTTCATCTTTGACACTGGGATGGACAGACATAAGACCCTTTGTGTGTTTTCTAGAGGAATGCTTCAGTAGGCAAAAACTACATGACCGATGCAGGAAATCCTCTTCTTTGGGTCATATTTCTGAAAGGTCTGGGTGTTCTTTTAGAAATTTTAGATTTACTATTTATAGCTATAAAAAGGCTGACATATGCTAAACATTAAAGTCTGTGAATACAACGTCTTTCAAAGTATGCTGGATAACATATTCTCCATTATTTATATAAATCCTGCAACACTGTAAGTGCATATTAAGGTGGTCAAAAGCCCCTAGTTAAATGACTGCCGATGTATCCATGTTTTACTTTATAAATTCTCTAAATTATCTAGTGTAATTCACATTGTCATTTTCTAGGTCATCTGTATGTTAGCTATTCCTGTGTGAGTTTATCTTCTGGTATTAGTGTGTCCCTGAAGTCCTATTTATATCTTTATTTTAAAAAACCTTCAGATCCAATTTTGACCAATTGCAATTATAATTTTATGCAAACATGCCGGATCCCATCCAGTTTTTGCTAACTGGGGTATGGCTAGTTCATTTGCAGTAGTTGTACAACACACCAGTGTTTGGTGCCTTTAAATCAGGGATGCCCAAGTCAGATGGTAGATCTCGGGGACCGAACTTGGGTACCCCTGCTTTAAATTGTTGGTCCCTCTGTCTCAGACTCTTATTTAAATGAGATTTTTGTGAGGAAGTGTAACCTGAATCCTTTGCTTTGGGACAAGCTAGCATATAAAGCTTCACTAGCAGCTGTCTCAACTTTGCCTCATTCATACTCTACAATGAACTCATCCTATATGTCCTTCAGTTTGTTCCCAGAGGTTGTAAATGCTTAACTAGACATAGCAAGTGAAACAGTACAACAGGAAACTGTGGGGACAGTGTTACGCAGTAAGGATTACATTTGAAGGTACAACAAATAAGAAGATGCAATATATTTTTTGGCTACAAAGACCACCATCGTATACACCGCCTCTTTTTATGTCTCTTTCTGAGAAAGACATTTTGTGATCTTATTTGATGTCATGCTTGCAATTGCCTAGAACTGATTTCCGAACTCAGAAGTTACCCCAGAACTCTGCACTGCCCTCTAGTCGATGTACTTCTTTACAACCGTGCCAAAGTGAAAGATGACATGAGTTTATGTGGGCAGGGATGTTTGACTATGTTTGACACGGTCGTACTTATTTATGTATGTCAATGTCAGTTTTACATTATCAGATCAATCAATTACTGATTCTGTTTTGAATAATATCTTCATTATTAATATATTATTAATAATATATTATTATTGTGTCTTATTTAAGATGTCATACTTTTCATTTTTAAATGCTTGCATAGTTTTTAAATGGACGTTAAAAACAAAACAAAAAAACAACTACAGTTCCATGTGACCTTGTTTAGCCAATCAGCTGCTTAACTTTTGGAATCTGTCTAATTGGACAGTTGGGGCCAATTAGACAAAACCAAACTGTGGCCAATTGGGGCCTCCAGGCTGGTGAGACTAATCTGTTCATTAATTTGCACTTGATTCAATAACCTTACTTTATTAGTGATCATTCACTTGTACAGAGGTACAGTTTTAGAATTGTAAGTGATACATTTGGAGACAACAAGAATTATTTCCATTGTGAATTTATGAATTGTGATCTATGTTGCTAATATTAATTTACAATCTGTACTTCCAAAGTAAGTTTGAAAAATACATTGAATTTAACCTGATTTACATGAAGGTGCAGTGCAGCAGTCTAGGTGTGAAATGTGATGATAAGAAGTTTCTCTGATTAACTGGATTCCCCAGCTTTAGCACTACATTTGCTTTAACTCAAAAAATAGTTGATCTTCTCACTCTCCATAATTACTGTAGTAAATGTCAGGCATTTCCACTCTGGTGGTACAACCATTGGCTCAAGGCTTGTTGTTAAAAGATACAAGATATGTTTGGACATACTCCAGGGTCTCACAGGCATTCACAGAGAGTATCTCCTTCAGGTATGCACGCACTTTTTTATGTGACACGAATCCACCGCAGAGATTTTGCATGTGCCGACATACAACTCGGATAACAGGCTGCATATGAAAAAGGACCCCGCTGAATATTATTATCTTTTTTTCCCCATTTTTTGTTTTCATTGTGTTATCATTTCAGCTGCATGTGTGAAATGTTTGGCAGGATGCTGCAGTGCTGTGGATCGGCCCTGGGGAAGTTGGGTAAGGCAGAGACTTGGAACACACCTCATCACAGGACCCCACCAGATGCTAAAGTTGTTCACCCATCAAGCATGAAATTTTGTCTGCAGGGAGATGATTTATAATTTTACCCTTACCGCTGGAAGGAAACAGGGACAGACACTGAAAAGGGCAGATGGTGATAAACGTGTTTTTTTTTTTTTTTTTTTTTTTGCCAAGAAATTCCTGAAAATTCTCCAGATTGACTATTTTCATTTAATGGCTGGAGTAATTTGAAGGGGGAGAAACAAACAGGAGTAATGAAGAGTACTTGGCATTTATTTAAGTGGAATTGGTGGCAATGGGCTGTTTTTTGGTCACAGCTAGGGAAACTCTCTGAAAGGTTTCCAGTGGTGCTAGAAACAACAAACATCATGTTTCTGGTATTAAACAATTTGTTGTATTGCTTTGAAGTGTTTCCTCATGTCCTGAGCATTGTTTAGTGTTATTAACCCTGATGTGTGGAAGAACAAGGAGTATTATTGGCTGAAGTTGGTTGCATGAACTCACAGGGTATCTTGGTGAAGCCTGAAAAAATATCCATTTTGATTCTGTCTTATTGCCGTCATGCTTTTATTCATGGGCTAAGTTTCATGATCAGCTTTTTCTGAAATAAGAAGCACATGCTTCCACAAACTGTTTGAACATGTGAAAATCTGATGTAAAAAGAAATTCCAGAAGTTCTAAAGAGGATTTACCTCAGGTGAGGGGATGAGGTGAGCCATCAATGAGCCATCCTTGTAAGGCATGATGGCTGCATCACTCCATCCTCCTCGCTTCTAACCCTGATGCTCCCATCACTCTGGAGCAGAAGTCCAATCTTTACTCTCCCTGGCAAATTGAAGCCTTTTTCCCCCGATTATCTTCACTGATAAGTGGTTTTCTTATGGTTACACAGCTGTTTGGTTCCAATCCCTTGAGTGTGGAAATCCTCTTACTTTCATTATTAAACATAGCCCTGAGTTCCAGTGGTATTTTTTTTTTTTATTTATTTATTTTTTTACACTATTTTATTTCACCAAATGTTTAAGTGATCATCACTCATGATCATTCAAGATTTTAATCCAAGCATTTCTTCCTGGAAGATCACAGCTCCCTGCTATCCTTCCAGTTTATAACAATGTGGAGGACAGTTTTTAACCCAGTTTTAGTTTCAGAATTTCCTTTGATGTTTTTTTTTTTTTTTTTTTTTTTTTGCTTGATGCCAGTATTTTGACCCTTCTGAAACTAATGACAATGTAGCTAGATCAGCAAGAATACAAAATCACAGGAGAAATGGAGAGGATACTTAATGATAAAAATTTCTAAAATGAATCACATCGCATATAGGATATGATTTATTTTCAATGAAATTAATATTTTCATTGCAGACAGCTGGGGCTCATTCGGTATGCAGATAACAGGCCCTGATGTCTGTTTGGAGTGGCTGAATCAGACGCGCCCTGGTCTCCTCCCCGCTGATTGGCTAAATGCCCAGCCAATCATGTTGCAGCTGGCTGGAAACCCAGAAATAAAAGACTGCTATTGAGATCATTCGGGAGGGGGAGAAGCTGCTTCCCCTCACCTTGGCAGAATTACGGTGGCGTTACTTGTCTGTGTGTTTACTGTGCCGAAATGGTAGCCTTTTGTGTCGTAGACTGCTTCGAGGTTTCAGCAGGGGTAAACCCTGGCTGTTTGTGTTTTCCCTTGTGGGAATAAAGTCTCGTTTTGGTTGGGCTTTACCTTCGTGCAACACACAGCTTGTTTTGGCTTCGCTTTGAGTTAGTTTGTGTTCTGCCTTTTGATTTATCCTTGGTGTTTAAACATTAGAAGACATTGGTTGGATGTGTTGGGCTAGTTTAGAGTATTTGGTTTTCACTTAGATTATTGGAACTGCTGCACCTTTGGTATTCCGTTAAGTTCACCGGTTTAAGTGCACCTTTTTGTTTATCTTAGTTTGGTTTACTTGGCGGATTTTGTGTATAGGTTTAATAATAAAATTTTGACTTTTCTTTCAGCAGTTCCTCTAACCCCAACACTGGGTTATGTTTGACACCCGGTTTTAATCTTTATTTACACTCACCACAATAAAATCTGCTTGGTTTCACTTTAACACCTGTCCATAGCATTCCTTTTGTTACTCCCTCCCACAGCCCTAGTGGGACGTAACACAGATAAAAATCTCTATTACCTTTTTAGACAACCTTTAGTTGTTGATAAAAAAAAAAAAAAAAAAAAAGTCCAACAAACAAACCTAGTAGTTGCATTAGCTCCATGGTGACTATCACGCTTGTTCAAAGTAATCTCCAAACTTTGTCTGACTTTATCTAAAGTGGTGAACTCATCCTTGCTGTTGACACATGAAAGACAATACTCCAATATGCTGATGTCTGAGTTTGCAGGAAAGGAAACTTTAGTTTATCTTTCTCTGGTATTTCTATTCATATTACTGGCTAATTAGGCAGAAAACCAATCTTGCAATGCTGATATGCAAGTCATTAAGAAGCTTGGATCTGTTCCTCAAAAAGATATGGAAAAATAGTGATTGCATCCCTTTCTTACTGGTGGTATTTGGCATCCACTTGCTTGATGAATAATTCCAAACTGATTGTTGGAATGAAACTAAACAACACATTTATTGATGCTGGTGACAGTTCATTTTTCTGCACACCTGACAAAAGTAGTTGTTGAAAAATGGCCTTTAATTAGGGTTTGAATGCCCAGTTGCACAAAGTGACCATAATACAGAATGGGTGCTAACAGGTTCTCTGATCAATACCAGTTTTGGATGTAAACATCACCTGATAAATATTCTACAGTGATCTATTAGCTTTTTATGTGTCTGTTGGCCCGTTGCTTTAAAGGTAACGTATCATGCTTTTAAATCCTTCCTTTTCACAAATAAATCATTAATTTATGGTTTATATAA
>JBAGKP010000027.1:13315926-13326664 GCA_037177255.1 Melanotaenia maccullochi
CGATCTTTCTGACCCTCAGTAAAGCTTCTACTGGGATGCAGTTCTGATTAAAATTTTAAACAAAGCATCATCATGGCAGAAAGCTTGATCGCACCTATCCTGTGCTTCCCACTTTAGAAAGGTTACATATTGAAAGGTCAGAGCAGATTGGAATTCACAGGGCAGAAATAATAGCTGTTATTTTACCTCAGCACACTAAGAGGCACGATTGTACAGAAATATGAATAGACTTCAGAGCTCATTTGCTCTTAAATTTCCCCATTTAATGAAAAAAAAAGAAAAAAAAAATTGCTCTAAATCGCACATCAATGTAAATGCTCCTACCAAATGGGCTATGAAGTTAAAATAACAATCTTCCACCATCTATTTGCCAAGATTTTTTTTTTTGTACCATTTATACCACTTGAGTAGCTTTACGAACCAGCAGGCTTTTCAGAGTTGCAGCCCAGAAACTTCAGCTCCTGTCCCAACCAGTGATGCTTTGGGTTGCATTCATACCCAATACTCCACTAGGCTTGGTGTGACTGTGACTCTGGGGTTGTAACAGTTAGCAAGAGTTCCCCACTGCAATTTGGTCCCATTGACATGCTGAGAGAGTGAAATGCAAAGGTTTTGTTAAGTTCTGCCTCATTTTTATTGTAACATAGTTTTGGTTATCACACCAGTCCACACGCCCACCCACACAGCTGCCATGGAAAGGTTTGTGGACTGGTGTGACAACCATAAACATCACATTAGCACCAGAAAAACTAGTGAGATGCAGCTGGATCCCAGATTAACCAGTGACTGGAGCCTGTGACCAAAAATAATATCATTAAACAAATGTCCTCATACAAATATCTTGGCACTTATATTGATAGTGATTTGAGCTGGCAGACACAGCTCTCTACCATGTGTACCAGAATCCACCAGGGCCTGCATTTTATCTGTATACTCTGTTAATTTGGTGTTTGCAAAAACACAATGTTCATCTTTTAATGGGATACAATGACAATGTGGTACAGAATTTCCAACTGGTTTGGGAATCTAAGAGTCAAATCCAAGACTCATATTCACAACCTCAGCTGCTAAGATTAATGGGCCATACTTCTTCAAACCTCAAGGAGACAAATATTCATTTCCATTAAATTTATCAACAGCAACCATGGTGACATGTTAGCTATGACAGAATATGTGGGAAATTTTGCACACAGACTTTCTTTTTGTTTTTTATTGTTTTATTTGTATTGTTTTTTATAAATGTTATATTGCTGTTTATTGGCCTGCCTCATAATTAGTCCACTTCCTGTAATTGGGTCACTTAAAACAAAATTAAACTTGTAGGTGGATCAAAGTTCACTGCTTAGATGTGCATTCACACTTCCTTAAACACATTGGACTTGAAGCACAAAAAATAGAATACATTGCAAGCTATTCAGTTAGGGTTAAAATAAGTCTTATGTCAGGGATGTCCAATTCAGGTCCTCAAGAGCCACCCACAGATTTTTATATGTTTTCAGCTTTAACACACGACTCAAATTAATGCAATCTTTACAGGCCTGGACAGAAACTAATTGTTGTGGAGAACCATTTACATTTAAATCAAGTGTGATTGAGCATGAAAACATCTAAACCCTGCAGGAGAAGAACCCTCAAGGATTAGATCTGGACAGTCTTGGCTTATTAAGTGCAGGCTTGAAGAGGCAAGAGGCAGATTGGGGCAGGTGAAAGGAAACTTACAGAAATAAAAAGACTGGCATGATATAGACTTAAACTCTCACAGAAACTGACATGGCAAACAAAAGCAGACAGCAAAGGGAAAGCAGAAAGCAACACAGAACACATCAGGGCAGGAGCTACCAAAACAAAACAGGAAACAGAACTAAACATGACCAAGAACCTAAACCATGATCATGACAGGTTTCTGTGTAAATGTGTCTGATAGTGTAAAATGACTACATAGATAACCACTAGGAAGTGATGTATTTGAATGTAGCTTCAGTGTACAGGTGCTATGAGTGGACAAAAAGACTAAAATGGTGCAATAAAAGTAAAGTTAATTTGCAAGGTTTTACCATTGTCCTCATTACTACTATTGGAAAGTATAATCTCTTCAAATCCATGTAGTTTAGAGAACTCAGTTTGAATTTTCTTTGACTGTGAGTAACTGACATAAATGGATCAACGGGACCTTGATCAGGGACCTAGGATGTCAGGTCATTTCAGTATTATTCTACATTCTTTGTAAGAAAAGAAACACTACGATGTACATTTTTTTATAAACCATTATCTGTTTGGTAGCGAAAAAAACAAAACAAAACAAAAAAAAAACACTTTAATTTTATAAAATTCTTAAAACAAACCTTGTTTAGATGTTTATTAATATATTGCCAGGATAAAAAAAAAAAAAAAAAAAAATGATGCAGCAATTTATTCAAACACGTGCAGAGGCAAAAACAAAATGCTAACAAGCTTTACAAAGAATTACGTAATGACTTGTTTAATTTCTCAATATTACCCGAGTTTAAGTATCCTTCTGGAATAGTTCTCCAGCTCTCCAAAAGGACATTTCAAAGCTCTTCTTTGAAAATTGTCTTCCTTTTCCCTCAATCATATGCATCTCACTGGTTACATGTCAAGTCTTTGCTAAATCTTTCCCTGTTTCCTAAGGAAAATAATTTATAAATGGTTAACCTGCTGAATATTTTTTTTGTTTTTTTTTTTTTCTGTTAGGTTCGACATTTTTCTTTTGTCCTTCATTTACATAGTTTCTACAGATTCTTAAAGGGCAAGTCATTAACTACCAGCTTGTTGGGAATCACCTTGTTTGCACAAAATTACCTTTTAATGTCTATCATACTGTTGTCTTTGCCATTTTTAGTGATACATCTAAAGTGGTCACCGACTCCAGTCCTCAAGATCTACCATCCGGCAGGCTTTAATGTTTTCCTGCTACAACACACCTCATTCAAATAAAAAGGTTCTCCAACACTTGCTCTCAAATTCTGCACCGACCTATTAATGAGCCACTGATTTGAGCCAGGTATGTTGCACTAGGGAAACACTAAAATCTGCAGAATGGTAGATATCAAGCACCGGAGTTGGTGACCACTGGTGTAAAGAGATGAGTACAGAATGTTTGATAATTGTTCCTTTGCTCCGTTGTCTGGTCAGACATAGGGCTTGGATTATACAGGGCTTTTGGGGGAGCTTTATTTTTTAAAGTGATTTGCAGCTTTGCTAGTCACAAGCACATGCTAGTGAATGGGAGCACAGTCAAACAGAATGACTTCCAGAAACAGTCCTCTGTATGCAGTGGATTTAATCAGGAAAAAGAAAAAAAAAGGTATTTTAACAAAAGAAAAATTGGAAATTTTATGTAGCCCATGGATAAATAGACAATGCTGTTGTAATTTTATTTAATTCTATTATTTTAATTTAAGAAACAACACAAACCTTATGAAAATTAAAATTTAATGTAACCTGAACTAAGGATTGTTTTTACACCTACCCCCTCAGGGTCTCAGTCAAGTTTTTTCAGGAGAGTCAAGCTCCCCTTAGCTCCACCATAATTCCAACCCTGTGTTGACAAAAAACTGGTTAATCCCTTCAGTTTGGTACTTTGCTTGAACAATTCATACGTGATTTCGAAGTATTTTAACTACCATTACCCTAAAGATTTATGTGGATGAACTGAACTGACAATGGTTTTTAAAAAGTAGCCATTGGCTCAAAGGAACGTTTTGTAAGACCTTCAGAAATTCTACACAGCTATTGCTCAAGACCACTTTCAGAAAATTACAAGAAAGTCTGGGGGCTAGGAGGTTCAATATAAAGAAATGAGTAATAGTTGAAGAGTCAGCACACCTTAGAAGGCAAAAACAACATGGCTGTGGTCTGAAAACAACGTGAAAGTTCATGTTGGGATGACTTAAAATTAGGAGAACATAGATATGCGAAGTTCTACCAGACATTCAAAACAAAAGAAGTTGCATTTACCACAAAAGAGGCTTATTAAGGGAAAGCATGGGAGCTTCATACTTTACATTATGATATGGACATTTGTTTGCCTCAGTTTTTTTTAAGTACAACCTTGAAAAACTTTAAAAAGTCATTTTAGAAAGACCTGTAGTCTTTCTAAAAGGCAGTATTTTCAAAGTCGCAGCAGGTCATGGAATCCATTTCTATACTGTTGTGTAATAGTAAGGCCAGGCACACCATTCAGCCTTGCTTTTTATTCCATTCAGCAAAACAGCTGGGACATGATGTGCGTTTAACCACTTATACTTCAGTGTCCCTCATTCATAACCAAGAACACACTTGTACTCACAGTTAAGACACAAAGGTAGCCTTAGCCTTTAGAGATTGAAATTGTGACAAAGAAGAATGTTGTGCTTGTGTTGAGATTGCAGTCCTGAATGCTTAATACCTTGGTCCAGTGGCTCTGTAGTGAATAACTGTGAATGTATTTATGTTTATGTGGCCGATAATTAACTATTGATTTAAACTTCTGAGGTCCTTGTTGTCTGCTGGAAACTGTAATAAGGCAGAAACCTGATACTTTGTAACATTTTTAGGCTTTTTTAATGCTGAGGGCCTGTCTTATTGCTGTATTCCATACAGTTCTAAAGGTCAATTGATTACCTAAACACTTTCCGAGCACCTACTTAGGTTCCACTGGCCCCAAATGACCTCGGTGTATAGCTTGCCTAAGCCTTAATGCATCTCTACCCCCCCTCTCTCTTTGCTATTTTAAATGAGATGGGCATCTCTGCAAAGTTTTCTTCCTATGACTGGTTTTAAGTTAGTGATGGACAGCATTTATTTCATTCTGGTGTCTCAACATGTAGGAGATGGGGCATGACCATTTAAAAGTCAATATCACAGAGACCGATTGGCAATTTGAGAAGGAAGTGACACATTAAGTATTCAGCAGGGACATATAAGATGGAGACATGTGCCATACTATTACAATACCAGTTCCGGACAGAAAACTTGGCTTGAAAAATATGAAAGACAGAACCAAAAAATAAATAAATAAAATAAAATTAATTGGATGATATAATTTATGATGACAAGGTCAGAGTGAACTCACTTTGAAACTGACCCAAAGTGTACTCGTGAGTTTTAATTCTAAAATAAGTCACTTTCCTCAAACACTGTTGAAGCTGAGCAGCATACCAATTGGGAAAAAGTGCCAGAGTCCTCTATGATGACAAAGTACCAATCTTTAAAAAATGTCCTTCAGAAAGATAAATATTGTTAAGCAGCTCCACTTTTTTTTTTTTTTTTTTGATGTGATTCAAAAAACAATTTTTATCAACCCAATGCCAGAACAGATCTACAAATGATTGCTACTTAAATATAAATTTGAATTTCATAACATAAAAGTATTTAAACACACATGTCGACTGAAGCAGTATCCACCTATCCATTTTCTATGCCTACTTAATTTGAAGGCAGGGTTGCAGGGGGCTGCCGCCTGTCCCAGATGCTACTAGGGGGAAGGTAGTTCACCCAAGCCTCCAGTTAAAGCATTACAAATAAAATAATATATTTTACTTAAAAATAATAATCTAACAATATTATAAATAACATAAAATTGAGTTGAGACATTCATTATCCAAGTTAACTTTCACAGCTAGCAGCTCAGCATGATTTTTAGTGGACATAATCCAGAGTAGTAGTTTAAAAGATCTAATTGTTTTATTTCTTTATGTTTTAGGATGCATATTTTTATCTAAGAGGATATGTTACAACACACACACCTGGTCCTAAAGTCAATAAATTTGAAAATGCCTTCGTTGTAGTTCTGTGTTTACAATCCGAATACTTATTTGCTGAAACGATGGCGGTATTGTCCCATTACTTCCTATTACTTTGCAAACCCTGCCAACACAAGACTCTGTGTGTGGGTGTTTTTTGGTGTATTTCTGTAGGAGCATTACCCCTCCTTTCCAACGGCTGCATGTGCGCCACAGTACAGCTGCGCCGTGGCCTCCACATGCTGTTCGCAGCTGTTTTAGTCAATGGTTTGCTTTCCACCAGGTGCGCAACAACGCGTGTCAGACGTATCCCAGAAGCGCCTTGTCGCAGCTTTCTGCTAAATTTATGTGCCAAGTCTATTTTTGACATACACACACCCAAAATGCATCAAACTCTGCAGATCAGACAGGGGCAGGGAATCACAAGACACTGGAGCAGTGTAAAAGCTTCTGGTATTTTTCAAAATAAATGCAGATTTGTGCTCGCTGAACCATGTAAATATTACATAATTAACCCACAAAATTCTCCTCAAATTTCTTGAGGATTCAGCTAGGTGGACTGCACTTGTGGGTACTCTACACCTGACATGCTCCCAGTGTAAATTGATGTGCCACAGAGATCGTAACAAAACCATGGCACAGCCATAATGCGGCGCACCTGCACCCGGTGGAAAGAAGCGGTAAGATCGCCTCCTGGCCCGCCATATGTAATACATTATTTTCAGTGCTTTTGTGTAAACACACACATTTCTTGAAAATATTCTGTCTTTAGAGAAAATGTTCTAAAAAGAAAATTGGTTTGGTCTTTGTGTGGATATGGCCTAAGTATTAATTAACTATATATTAACCAAAACAGTCCTTTGGAATGTCACTCAAACTGAATCTTAACCTTCTTTTAGAAATTTCTCCCATATGCATTGGGAAGCCTTTCTTTGATCAGACACCAAGTTAGTTCAAAGAAAAATACAAAATTTTACCTGACTTTTGTAGCGAAAGTGTATGACACAAGATAAGTTGGATGCTGTCCTCTTGAGAGCCTTGAGGTTTGCTTTATGGTTTTCCATATCAGTTTTGGCAAGAATAGTGGGCCACCCAACAGCATAATGGCTTTCATAAGTTCTCACTAAAAGTAAAAACATAAGGGGCAAAATCTTTTGAACAATAATGTATAAAAGTTTAAGCAATAATGGTTATCGCACATCAATGTTTATTGTGAAAAACTGCTTTGGCTCAGTGCAGGTGTACAGGAGTATTTTGGCAGAAAGCACGAGTAGTAAGACTGAAAGTGTTGTAGTTGAAATAACAGCAGTCACAAAGAAAGAAAAACACAAAAATGAGCTTCGAGAGATTTGGCTACTACTTGACATTGTGAGAAGAGGAAAAAATAAGAGTAAATAAATATTGCGTTCATGCAACAAGGAAAAAAGTAAACCCAGACTGGATTAAAAAAAAAATGGTGGATTTCACATCACTATGGAAACTGAACTAAGCATTGTCCATCTATCTACCCATCAGCTGCTAAATCTGCTTATTCCAGTGCAGGCTGGAGACTATCCCAGCTGCTATCTGGCTAGTGGCAGGGCACACTGGCCAGTTTGCCAATCAACAAAAGCTTTGTCTACCAGTGAAATCCAAGGCATGATAAAATCACACCACTGAATAACAAATGAAATAGTTTCTGTAACTCTTTTGTTTGACAGGCAAATGTCTGGCCTAGCTTTCACCTGAAAGACTAGATAAATAGCCATTCTTGCTCTCTTGATGAGAGGTTAAATAAATAAATAAATTACTACTTTAGCTTGAAATCTGAAATGCAACAGAAGGCTGCTCCAGTGATCCATCTGGCCAAGACTGCTCAAAAAATCAGTTTATTTATCATATCAGCTTGACATATAAGAACGTGATAAGCTCTTTTTTACCGTTTGGATGTAGGTGAAACTGGACTATGGATTATCAGTTTCGTCAATGCATCTAAAAAGATACATGTCATTCCTGACCCAAAATTTATTAGGTTTGGATTTGTCTGCTTTTATCATGAGAAAATTAAACAGAATTAAACATAATTACCCTCTCAGTGCAATGTAGTTGCACATTTGAAGATCCCTGCAACCTTTTAGAATCTCTGTTCCACATTTTACTGGAAATGAGACCAGATAATTCAAAACGGCATGTTTACCATTTTCTTTTCTTTAAAAAAGTTTTTTTTTTTTTTTTTTTTTTAATAGTTGAAAGTTATAAGGAATAATAAATTTAACCAGAAAACCAAGAGTTTAAACTCTTCCAATAGAGGAAAAGATAATTACTGAAAGTAAGTATTCCCTTTCTACTTAAATCCTGTGAGAGAAAAAGAAAAGAAAGAAAAAAAAACTTTCTATATTTAGGGGAGACAAGCTTGGTGCAAGGCTGCCCATTGTTTAGTTTGATTTGTGTCTCCATTAAGCTCCGAAGTGGTCAAATAATAGAGGGATTTCGGAAATAATGACCAGATCTTGCCTGCCACAAACAGGCATTTATTCTCACCCCTGAATGTTAGACAACTGGCAGTTTCGTTATTATGTGTTTCCCTGATGTGAAACAAATTGGCTATCAAATCAAGCTGAAAATTTTGCTCCCAAGTTTAACAGTTTATACTTTGAAACCCCCAAAAACTGTTTTTTTTTTTTGTAAAAAGACAGGAATAAAAACACTACATAAAACAGTTGTTAGTTCTCAGTATGAAACAGTCAGAGCAGACAATGTCAAAACAATGAAAAAGGAACAGAGTTACTTGGTCCACAGTGTGGCTTGATCATTTCCAGACTCAGTATGATTATCCTCTGGCTGCTACACTACCACATCAAGTTTTGATGTGTTTATTTATTTTTTTATTGTTTATTTTTTACTGGATTACTCTAAAGTTGATCGAGTAGTTTATCAGGTATGAACCCTTTATATCTCTAAAAGCTCAACAAAGAATCAATGGGATTACTGAATCACATTACCTTGACTTTCTAGCATAGTGCATCTACTGTGTAAGTAATTCTTAGTCTTTAACAAGATTGCAAACATAACAAGAAGCCTTGTTTTAAAATGCTGAACTTGACTTATTATGTGTGAGAAAAGTGGAATATAAACTCAAAGTTTGAAAGCAATCCAGAGAAAATACCAATTATCTGGGGAGATATAAAGCTGTTGTCTGATCTGTAGAGTTAGCTTGTAAAGTTCCCTCTGAACTGAATCCTGATAGTCAGGGGGCTTCTTGCTTTGGATAAATCAGAAGGTCTAATTTGCAAATGGGTTTGAAGTTATATCCATTGTTACTTAAGAATCATCAGAAACATGAGGTAACAACCACTGTTCAGTCCACAGATCATTGCTGGTCTATTATATATAATCAAGACTGTGGAAAAGTTTTAAGGATGCAATGGAAGATTTTCAAACGTTGAGTAATTTATAGTTTTAAAGTAGAACAACAATGATAATTAGGAAAAAAATGTGTGTTTTCTTAGATTTGGACATATGAGCTTTTTTTTTTTTTTTTTTCTTTTAATGTACTGAAGTTTTCCAGCATGCAAAAGTCTTTTTTCTTTCACTCATATCCAGTTTTTTCTAATCACCTTCATTCAAGTGATGTTTGTTTAGTTAGTTCACCCTGATCTATGAATCTTTGAAGTTCATAAAAGAACCCAACTCAATGACAATTTAGCAAAAACTAAAACATAAAAATATTATTTTAAATAGTGCCTTGAGGCACTTTGTTACAAGTACATAAATATATCTTGTTCGCATTTCTTTTGAGTCTTTGAAAAATGCCTAAAATAACAGTTTAAAAAATATACTATGGTGGTCTTCCACCAACAAGGCAATTCACAAAGAGCTCTTAGTATATCTCAGCATGGTGTGCAAGGTGTTCTTGAAAAATGACAGAACCAAACCAGTGATAGGCAGGAAAAAAAAAAATTGATGTAATTGAAAAGACAAGTTTTGAAAATTATTATCAGACCATTTCCAAATTCCTCTTCTTGGTCCAAAGCCCACTATTTTGCAGAGGTTAAGGGTCTCCTTTTCTTTTAGGGATCAGGGAGTACAAGTTATTGTGCTATCCCAAAAACTCCCAATGTCCCAGTTCAAAGGAGCACCGGGCAAGAAAAAAGCCTTAACAAAGGGGCACCTAAGCTCTGCATGTTGAGGGGTATGGTGAATCAGTAGCAGGCAAGGAATTGGCTCTTAATAGCATTTGCTTCTGGGAAAATTCTACTGGTGGATCAGTGCACTGTCATGAGATGTGGGTTCTGCATTGGCTTGTTGTGGTGAAGAAGGAGCTGTGCCAAAAGGTGAAGCTCTCTGTAATGTATGTTCCTACCCTCACCATTGGTAATGAGCTGTGGATAGTGGCTAAAAAAGCAAGATATGGTGGGTTGCTAAGTCATCCACAAGGGGCCAAGAGTAGAACCACTTGTTCTCTGAATTGAAAATAGCTGGATGAGATGGCTCGGGCATATGCTTACGATACCTCCTGGTACCTTCTTGGTGAGGTGTTCCAGGTAATCCCACCAGGAAGAGGCCCAGAGAAAGACTCAGGGCACACTCAGGACAGACCTCTTGTTATAGCTAGCCTGGTTAAGATGCTGTGACCATGGATAAGGGGTAGAGAATAGATGTATGGATAGATGAATGTCTACTAGGTGCATTTTGGCTTTTCTGGTATTAAACCTTTTCCGTATAAGTTGTCAAGCTAATTGCACATCTGCAAGAAGAATGATTTGTCTTAGGAATGGAAAAATACTTAAAAATATATTTTGGAAGCCTCTGAAGACATTGTGCTTCAGAATTCCTTGCTGATAACTTACAGAATCCAGACTAGAGTGCCAGCACATTTTTCCAACAGCTTATCTCTTTGCAGACCCACCTGCACACCATCATGTCCTTCTTTGGTTGGTTCTTTTTACACACACTAAACTGTGAAAACTAGTTTGTCTATGCTTAGTTTGTCACAGCTTATACATGAGGCCCCA
>JBAGKP010000027.1:13326764-13337568 GCA_037177255.1 Melanotaenia maccullochi
CAGAATCCAGACTAGAGTGCCAGCACATTTTTCCAACAGCTTATCTCTTTGCAGACCCACCTGCACACCATCATGTCAAGTTCTTTTTACACACACTAAACTGTGAAAACTAGTTTGTCTATGCTTAGTTTGTCACAGCTTATACATGAGGCCCCAGGCTCTTTACTAGCCAAAGAACCAACTGAGATTATGTTGAATATTAAACCATCAAAATGTTTAGGTAAATGCTCTACATTTCGAAAGCCATTTAACTTTATAGGATACACAGAGTAGTTTTACAAGGTGTTTCTTTTTTTTCCTTCAAACATTCACATGAATCATTTTAACTGCAATGTGAAGCTTTGTGTCTAACCCACACTCATTATCATAGAGGGACTGGGTATTTAAGTATGGTTCTTTGGATCCACAATGACCACTCCAGATACAATGTATAGAGGGAAAGTGGTCTCTTACAATCTGAACCACAAATGAAGCTGTATGGACTAAATAAAAATAAACTGATGCAGACATATACGTTGAGATAAAATATCTCTTTTGCAGCACTGTAGCTTAAGGACAAGCAAACTAAACTGACATTAGCATTAGCATTTCTTAGATTAAAAGAAATAACTATCCAAAAATCTAACTTGTGGGTTCATCCACTAGAGTTTGTTTTTTTTTCCCTAGCATACCAAAAATGTACTATATTTAGATCATGTAAACTACTGAGTTTCAAATGCATTCATGTATATTGGACCACTTAATTTGAGCTGTTCCACTAAAGCATTTTTTATTGCAGAGTAGGATATCCTCTAACCCTGCCTTAACCCCAGGGGGGATTAAATAAGAAGAAAAGCGAGAATGAATGACAACAAATTTTCATTGATGTGCCTGAAAGCTGGTGCACACTCAGTGCTACACACATCTCTAAAGGTGAAACCTAAGCTGTCTAAAGAGTGCTGACATGCAAGTTTCTTTTTCTTCTACAATGACAATAAACAACCCATCCAGCAAAGTGTTTATGGGTGTGCAACAGAGGATTAGAGAGGAAGGTAAGATTAAAGAAAGAGAGTTTTTTTAGTTTATCCCAATTAAACAAATTACTTATTGCAGAGCAAAAGCTGAGTAGAACATAACAGCATAGCCAACAGGTCTCCTACTGTTCCAACCAGCAGGCCTCGGCCACCCTAGGAGATTAATCAAATTCAAGGAATGTTTGATTTGCATTTCATTAAAGATTTAGGTGTGGAATTAATAGGGAGGCACTTTGTTTGGAAGGGGGAAGCTTTACAAAATTTCAAGCCCATCTTTGTTTGAGACTTGTCCTCGGTTTGCTATGTCGCTCAAATTTCCTTTTCATCATTACCAACATGGCATTGAGTTTGTTGCTGATCTCTTGGGGATGGGAAACATAATCATAAGTGTATTCAGGTGTTTTTATAGCTCCAGGTTTATGTTTCCATGTCTCTTGTTTTACTTTGTAGATATTGGCTTATTTCCAGAACTGCACACTCTCTTTCAGTTTAGGCTGTTCTTCACATTTTCACATAATAACTGCAAAAGAACTGAGTCAAATCAATTCACATACTTTCATTTAGCCGTGCCCTGCATCACAACACTTCCTGTGCATGATGAATGAATAAATAATAAAGTGGTACAGGATACAAAACGGAGTTGCCTGTTTCTCTAAGAACGCATCCACAGGAAACCCCATCAGCTCCACAGTTTTCAGGTGATTGCTTTTATCAGCTGCACACACGCATTGTCCCATCACCTAAAGAGATGCCAGTGTCACACTATGCGCACAGATGGGTTTAATCCAGATCCTTTTTTACTGTCCAAATACAGCCCATGTTTCAGTAGCTGTGCAAACTCTGGAACATCTGGGTCACATCAAATTTGTGACATCTGTGTCCTTTTGGATGTATGCCCCAGATATCTAAAATAATCACCCTTGGGAATATACATAGACTTACATTGTGCTCCATTTAATGCTGCTGGTGAAGCACCATAAGAACACAATGTAGATGCACATTATAATGATGTCAAACTTTATTCTTATTTTATTCTGGATTTAATTCTCAAGGGGCTTGACTTATTAAGACGGCATTTAACTGTGCTTCCCTCCCAGAGCGAAAGAACCCTAATTAGTTTGAAGATGATTGTGCAGAATCATCCGAGCTAAAAGCAATGACTTTTCCAGTACCGCTTATCTCTACCTGCTTTTTTGAGTTGTACATTTAGGAAAGACAAAAGCATTCTTTTAGTGCCAAGCTCCCTTGGTCTAGTCACTCTTGATCAAACAGAGTATTTTCATCAGAGGTGACAGTCTTGTTATCGATCTCCATTTACAACATGAATTAACATGAATGCCGTGTCAAGATTTAAAACAGACTCAGATCTTATCAATGTCATGATTATTGATAATCAATGTCAATGAACCTCCATGGGTTGTAAACCAATTGTAATTTACACATTGGCATTCAATATAATGGAGCTGCTTGCTGGCCTACAGCAGTTCTTTCCCGAGGTCTAAACTTGCCTCCAGCCTTTTTCGCTCTAGTGGAATACTGTATTTATTTGAAGGTAAATATATAATCATCAAGCATTTCATAGTTACAGCCTTTTCTCCTGTTTTCATTTGTATTCTGAAAAAAAGCAAAAAGATTCAAGAATGTAATTGTTTTGACACTCAATGAAAAAATCCTTATGAAGCCAAGAGTTTGAATTTTATAATATACGCCATACTATTTAATATCTGATAACATGGGTAGCAGCAGGATACAAATTAAGCCCATTTATTTGCAATTGGTATGGAAATAGCCTCGGAGCACAGCTATTAAACATTTTTTACATTCATATAACATCATCATCTCATCTGCTTGTATTGTCAGTAACTACGCATTGAGCTTTCCAGAGATGTGATGCATCTGCAGTTGGAATTTTCACTGTTTGTCCACTCTGGATCGTTGCAGTGCAGAGGATGACGCTGCATAGATTTTTGTTAACTTAACTAATTTTGTCTGAATGTAATTTCTGATGAGAAGAGCATGGACATTAATGACTATGGATTTTCTGAGTCGAAGTTGTCAGGGGCTCACTGTTCATTAGCGCAGTGTATATATGGGGGCACTCATGCTACAGATTGAAAATGCACTAACAAAGAGAAAGATGACTTCAAAAGGCCAACTTTGGTGCAGGCCATCGCTTATGGCCTAATACATTTTATGCAAACAAGCCCTGCATATCTCTATTGATCTGGGAAGAATTACCCTAGATTTGCAAGGCTCTTAAAGGGTGCAGCTCCTTTCCAAGACTGCCTGGTACAACGCTTTTCTTGCAATCACAGTGTGAGCTTCAGATAATAAAGCAGCATGGATGGTCTGTAAATATTGTTTAAACTGAAGACAAAACCTGTGGAAGCCCACAAAATAAATAAATAAATAAACAGAGAGAATGCACTGATCTAAGATCCATTTATACATTTTTAGAGGCAAAATATGCAGCATAGCTATCGAGTATATCTCATGAATGTGACCTTAAAATAAAAGCTTTTGGTTTCAACAGGAATCAAGGTTTTTATGACCTACTGGGGAAATTTTGAGCTTTGCACAACAGAGCTCTCCGTTTCTATTTATTTATTTTTTTTTAAAGCTCAAAAAAGGAGAAACAACTAAATCTGTAATATTGTCCACATATTTCATTCTAGACACATCGAGAAATAATAGATGGGTTTGAATGTATAATGAAAATGATTTTATGTGGAGCATATGTTTTTACTTAACACCATCTAATGGCTGTGCTCTTATCCTAAAAGGCTGTTTGAAATCTGCAGCAAACACTCGAAGCCACTACACTACGCTTAGGTGTGTCTACTTAAACAGAAAGTCTTGCTGTGCAATTATGTAACATTTGGGGTTAAGAGTTCACAAAGTCATTAAACGCTTTTCTAATTATTATTGATTGAACTCCACAGGATCAATGCAAATCTCTGGTGGAGGAAAGGCTGAGAGATGGGTGAGATTTGGTGGTTTTTGGACAATTCCCACATCAGTGACTTTAAAAAATGGGTGGTATAAGATATAAAGTTTGCCATTGCTGTTTTAATTTCAAGGCTGAGCTAAAATAAAAGTAACAAAATTGAAGTTAGGTTTGCATGACAGATGACTACACCTTCTACCAAATTACCAGTTTTATATTTAGCTTGTCTAACTTCTCTAAACAAATTAAGTTAATGTCAGTTAATCTTTCATTCAGAGCTACAGCTACTAGTATAACCAGCTCAGTTAACTTAGGACATCATTTCTCAGTTGTGTAAAATTAGGTTAAGGGATGACTGGTTTGTCTTTTCATATTGTCATTTATAGGATAAAAACACAACCCCTGTAAAGCCCTACATAAAGAGACAAGACGCCTGTAGATGGGCTAGCTTGCTATTGAATGAAGTCTTTTACCTAAAGTAAATGAAACCCAATGAATAACATTATTTTTAACAATTGCACAATTTCAAATGCACTTGTGTTTATGTCAAGGTGTAAAACAGAACTGGACTAACTGATTAGACTTGTCCCACTTTTTTCTCTGTATAATTATAGTAGTTTGTACTTTTGTTTGCTGTTTGTTTGGTTTGGGGTGTAAAGTTGACAAAGCAGCTGATTGGTAACAAGCGACACCTGGCAGCCACCCTGCCCTGATGCTGAAGGGAGATTGATCAGATAAAAAGCAGGACAGGTGTAGAATGAGGGGTCGGAATACAGAGAGGGTGTCCGGGCTCAGAACACAGCAGAGGCAGCCAGTACGGGGGAACACAGTGGAGGTGCCCGGGAGGTAGAAGACAGAGAAGGCGCCCAGGAGCAAGATACATGGAAAGCAGGTAGCGTCAGCTATCTGGCTAGTTCCTACGGCAGCAAGTCGACCATGAGCGGAGGAATCCCAACTTGGAATTAAATGACGGAGCAACGCACTGAACAGATGAGTGTACAGGGACATGACACTTTCTAACTGTTGTGCGGGTGGGCTGCTTGTCTGAGTGAACAGTATCTTAGTGCCTCTTTTTTTTTGGCAGCAAGTGGCTGCAGTGGAGGATTGGCAGCCAGAGACATAGACGCCTGGGCGCCTTGGAGAGGACACACCCCCGTTCTGGCTGCAGTGGATTGCCACCAGGAGAAGCACCGTTCATCTATGCTATATTTTTTTTTTTTTTTTTTTTTTTGACTCCCAACACTGTAAATTGAAGTCAGATCAGCCCAGGCAGATTGTCATTTATTCTTTCAGCAGCAGAAGTTTGCGCTGGTACCAAAAGAACTGTGTGTGACATTTATAATACACAAAAAGTGTTACTATGCAACATTAAACTGAGTCCTGTACTAGGGGAACTAACCTGGACAAAGTCATACAACAGTCACTGAGAAGGTGCACTTGAGCCAAAGGTCTCCATGGATCAGGGTTAACAAGTCTGGTCCTCCAGAGCTACAATCCTGCAATATTTGGATGGATCCCTTCCCCAACACACCTGAACCAAATGGGTGATTAATCATGCATGTCATTCAGCTCTGCAGAGGCCGGTTAAGGAGACAGTCATTTGATTCAGGTGTGTTGCAGAAGGGATGCATCTATAAATTCCAAAATAGTTCCTCTCAAGGACTGGATGTGGATGTGTAGATTTAAAATTTTCACCCAGGCCTGCAAGTGGAATTAAAGATTTTGTAAATTCTGTTGCACTAGCAGCTACAACTGCGAATAAAACCGCTAGCTACCGCTAGCTGCTACCAGCTGCACACTGCAGCCAGAAAAGATCTTCTAGACAGCACTTGATTTTCAACTTCTTAATTTGTCATAATGCATGCATGTCAGCCTAAATCACTGAAAGTTGTCAGAATTTGTTCATCCAGTGCACTATGTGAAACATAAAGGCTTGTCTGAATTCAACTTTCTGACATTCTTAGGGTGTGCTTTTAATCTACAGAGCACTGCTTGGGTCTTAGTAATATTGTCCAGTTTTATTCATGCAAGTCTTACACAGAAACCACTTTGTGGACATTTTTACATGATAAAGAATTTCCAATTTTTAGTCAAGCCAAACTGAGCTGGCAGAGCAAACATTTGAGGATCAGTTTTTTAAAAACTTTTTAAAAACTTCTCTCTACACTTTAAATGTATTCAAACTGTGTAAAATAGAAAATATGGTTGTAATATATCTAACAAACGTTCTATAGTTCTGTCTTTAATTGAAGATAGCTTTGATTATTTCAATCTTGTAAATGATCCTTATTGCTCCATGCAGTTAAAAAAAGAGATCTTGGCTATGATTATTCAAGGCCAATTTCACCATTTATATTCAGTTTCAGTATGGTGATGCAACTCCCTCAAGACATTGCCCGAACACTGCATCTTTGCCTTCTGTTTGTCTCAATCTGTCAATCAGCAGCATTGCTTAGCCCTAATAACAAACTGGGGGTGTGTAGGTTCTGCTCTGCCTTTAATGACCCATCATACTGCAAGCTGCTTTGCTGTGCTCCAATTTAGAGTCTGTGTTTTGTTGGAGATACCAGTCCTAGACTTCTTTATTCATTCCTCATCCTCTTTTTTCCTCAGAATGGCATAAAATTGCAGTAACTGGAGCATATCTATCTGTCAGGACCTGTAACAAAGAGTCAATGAAAACTCATTAGTTGGATGAATCAGAGGTGAAATTAATTTTAAATTTTAACAAAAGGTGAACACGTTTAATTGTAATTCTGCATTTTCTCTACTGAAGACTATCCTTGCACATGTGCATCCATGTTTCTGTTCTCAAACACTTAATAGAAAGCTAAACATCTTATTGTGATAAGAATATTTTACTGATTAAATGCTAATTAATGTGAGTTTGTGTTCTCTCTTTGTGCGAGAGAACATCATGACAATCTGTCTTTCTTATGTTGTCTTTTCTTTCCCAATTGCTCATTTTCGACAGCATCAGAGCTGTTCAAAACTGCTGCACTTGCAAGCGAACATTCTCTCATACGCTCCCAAGAAAGAAGATAGACAAGGTCTTTGAAAATATGAATAAACATCAATAACTTTGCATTAATTTACAGTGGGATGTTTTTGCATGACAAGCACCTTGCTTGCAGAATGAAGGCGTCTTTGATGATGTTACTGTAGATACTTTTTTTTTCCTTTTTTTTTTTTTTTTCTTGTACATGTGGCTGGAGGCTGTCATCAAGACCACAGACAAAGCTACATTAACATAATAAGCATATGTTGTCATCTATTAGGATTTGTCCTATTTCATTTAATCTTTTTGGTTATATAAGCGACCATCAATGTACCGTTTTTATTGCAATCCTGTCAGTCCTGCATCACACTGGATTTCACAGCAGGGCTCTTTGGATCTAACCTCTTGTTTCCAAGGCCATAATGCAAAGTCGATCATGCTGTGAGCACCACTTAAAAACATGTCCTTCTCTAGGGGAGCACTTTGTTGAACCTAATGGAAAAGTAGTCTGAAGATATTCTTCAACAGACCTTTTTATGTGTGAAAGTGCCTTGCATTGTGTTTCTTTGTAGTTCCAACTGGCGCCATTCCACTCTAGCCATACCCCTGAAGTCAATTTTGAGTCAAACTACAATTATTCTGTCATAGAACAACAATTTGGCTTCATTATTAAGATCTTCTAAGATATTGATAATAATGAAATGTTTTTTTTTTTCTTTTTGTATTTAGCATTTAATGTTAAGAAATATTAAAGTTTCTTTACTCATGAGAAGACTAGAATAGAAAATCAAACAGGCAAGACTTTAAATCCATTTCTTTTTCTTTTTTTTTTGCCTGGAAATTACTCACAATATGTCTATAGACCAGGAAGGATGAGAGAAATAAATTTTAATATTTGTAAATATGATATAAGCGATCAACATGCAACTCACCAATACAAATATGTGTGCAAATACACAATGTCATTGCAGCAAAATAGGTTGTATTCTAGGGAAGAAAAAAAAAGAAAAAATCATGTCACAACAACATATTGCACATTATTGCTTCAGCTGTCAATTATAAGTTCATTTCAAGCATTGCCTGTCTGAAACCATTCACTTCTTCACTGCACAGCCTGAAATGCAACATCAAAGGTTTTAGTTTTGTCCAAGGTGGACTTGGGAGTCTTTTGGGATATTTTCTCCAAATAAGAATCCAGTGTCCGATCTCAGTAACAATAAAAATGTAGCTTCCCTCAGGACAATTGTGCAGTAAAGCAGCAATACTTTATCCATGATTCTGATAGAGACCTTCCTGTGAGACTGAAGTTGCCTCTCTTCTCTTGCACCACTTACTCCATTTCAGTATGTCTGGGGACTGTCTATTTTCTGATACCCAGAAGCACATGAACACAGATAGTGGATCGTAATCCACTTGCCACTACAGGTGATTGATTGTTTGCAAAGCTAAGAGACAATGAGTGTAGCTCAGTCGTCTATAAGGCCTGTAGGACATTCGGTGTGTGACATATCAGATGCATGCTGTGGAAAAACTGTTTAATATTACCTCCTATGAGAGCAAATGAATTGCTTTTTGTTTTGTTTTTTTTTTTCTTGCTGTAATGATACCCCAATTCTATTTAAAGTTCAAATCTTGATCTTTAAAACATGGACTTCAAGGCATTGCCCAGGTCCACATCTGATGTTGACAATTCAGTCTGATATCAGGCAATCAAAGGCCAACACTTCGGCACTCCTTAATTACGTTCATATCAAGAATTTTACTGTCATACTTATCCTTTGGACGTGGATATCAGAAGCTGGCAAAGTGTTGAGATTTCATCAGTGCATGTTTGATGTTTATTCTGCTTGCTTTAGGATGAGGCAGACCAGACCACTAAGCAGATACCTTCATAAGATAAACATAAAAATGTGAAGTGCTGTGTGATCATCTCTGTTAGCTTTTGCTTGCAGTCAGCCACTTCCTTCAGGGAAGGTGTTGGTTGTATAGTTTATTTTATTTCCTCATTTATTGCATTTTACTGACCCAGAAAGCATCCTGCTGATGCTATAAAAAAGCACTAAACAAGGGGGTCACCTCATACAGATGAGGTTACATTTTACCAGAGAGAAAATCCTACTGCATCTGTATAAAATTGGAAAAATTTGAAGGATTTTAAAAGGTTTAATCTTAATAACGTCCTGAATGGGCAGTTGCTGCCATGATAGAAATTTAACATGCTACACACAGTTTATACTCAATATACCCATTAATTTAAAGATTTTATGTTGCATATTGAGCACTGCAGGAAACCAATAAGAGCTCTGTTTTCCACCACTTTGAGACTCTGATCTCCTCCTGAGAAAATGCAATTTCAATATGTCCATGATGTTTGCTGTGGTATACATTCCTAATCCTTAATATCTGTAGAGTCATCCAAACAAATCAGAACCACTAAACAGCTCCGCTGTTTATCATGCATGTGGTTCTCACGAGGGAAGCCATTTGTTTTTTTCAGAACAGAAATATGTGATGCTGAAATGTAAAATATATGAACATTTATTGAAGTTTCTAACATCTCAGCTGGAGGTTTGCGGCATATATAATTATTTCTCTTTCATACAAATTTGCCTTATGAAGCATATGAGTTGAACTTTTTTTCTAAATATTCCAATTACAAAAAGGGTAGGCAGAAATAATTATAAAAGTCTTAGTAACTGTGGAAACACTATATGCATTTTGATTATAATGTGATGAATCATTCTTTAAAAATAACTTTCAATTTGTCCGCTAACATTTCTCTAACTTATATAATTTAACTCCTTTTTTTTTTGGTTATATTGGAACTTTTATCTTCAGTATTAAATAATAAATTAATACAAAGGAACTTATTTAAACCACTGAATGAAGGAATGCTGCAAATAATTACCATTTGAATGGATTCAGGCTTGACATTAGCTACAATCAATCAAACCCCAAAGCTGTTATTAACTGAATTTTTCAGCTTTTAGCTGAATTTCTTTTATTTATTTTTTTTTCACAGTGTTGATTAAAGTTGATTAACATATAATCAAAATCCTAAAAATGTGACTGAATATTAAGTTTGTGAGAGAAGATGCAGCTATATTAATAAAATAAAGATGTGAACATCATAGTAGTTTTAGTATTTCAAGCTGTGTTTACAGCTTCAGAATGATTAATTTTTTAAATGTCTGTATCAAAACTATTGATAGCACATCAGCTGGTCTGATGCACAGCTCAAGGGCATCATTTATAAAGCAGGTGTAGGTAGAAAAACCTGCATACGCTAATTATAGTCAACTTTAGGATTTATAAAATCCAAACTTGGTAAGATCATGTTCCTACAGACCTCCACGGCTACTCTGACCCTCCTGTATACACAAAATCTGGTAAAGTGGGAAACCGTGACATCAACGGCACAAAATAAAATCAAGGGAATGATGTGAAATGTGACATTTGTGCACAATCAAATATTAACTTTTATACCAAATGTTATATATTCAAGCTAGAAAAAATAAAGATGCACATTTGATATTAATACTCACAAGTAGTCACAAGGCTCAAAACTACTATAAGTTCAATCACGGCAAAAGTGAAATAATTTAAAATCTTACAGTTAAGACTGATAAATAATTGTACTAATTATATGGAAATTCAAGACAGAATTAGTCAATTTAGTTCATTTTATTTATTCCACACCTACTAAAATAAATATAATTATTTAGTCCAATGTATTTGCAATGTGTCATGAGTATGATACATGACAAGGAAAAAGAAAATTATATTTGTATTCAATTAATTTCTAATTCACTAAAGTTTATTCTGTCTTGAATTTCCATATAATTA
>JBAGKP010000027.1:13337829-13349300 GCA_037177255.1 Melanotaenia maccullochi
CCTTACCCATAGGCCTCCCCTTGGCAGAGCAAATTTGTTCAGCACGATAGCAACCAGATTATCATTTTGCTTGCAATGATGCTGGACAAGACAGGTTAAAAAAAAATAAAATAAAATAAAAAATATTTTCTGTATTTTGTGAAAACAACAGAATGAAAGAACGCAAATTCAGTAGGATTTAATTTAAGTACCTTTGGTAGCAATGGCTGACTCTGGAGGCTGGCGCAGCTTCCTTAGAGATTTTACTCCTATTTCATCTTGGCAGAAACATCTCAGGCCACCCCAGGCATGCTGGGTTTACTTAAGGTTCATACTTGAGATGGATTTTTTGGGTTTTATTGGCAGCATGCTTCACAGCTTATCATTGGAATAATAAGCATGACCAGTCCATGAAAGGTCTGACTACTAATGTGAATGATGGCTTTTAATAGTCAAAAAAAATCTAAGAAGCTGTATTCACTTTGTCACAACTACATATAGAATGCAATATTAAAATAATTTATGGTTTTAGGTTATAATTTTGGTTTGATTCAGACTCTTCAGTATTGTATTTGTTAGCTGAGTGAGTAAACAAAAGTTAATATAATCTCCGTCATCTATTCATTTGGCTAATCTTCCCATACAAATGCTGGCATGAATGGAAAAAGCAAGCATCATTGAAGACCCACCATCTGAACTAAATTAGAAATGAAAACATTGTTATTGTTTCATGTTGCATAATACCTCCTTTGAGCAGCATTAACACTTACCATGAAAAAAATGCACAGTGATACTTAATCCTTCCATGCAGCTTGCCTTATATTACCATTTTTGGAACATCTACACTCTTGCAAAAAAACTGAAAAGTGCAATGATGAAAGATACTAATCAAGCCTGAGACAAGTTTCTCTTTGTGTATAAATCATACACTGTAACAACCATCCACTAATGTATAATTTGGTATCAAGTCTGTTATGATGGTAAGTATAAGCAATCCTCTATAATAACAGTGCTGCATCAATATCTTCAAATGATTCCATTGTCTCTCCTCCCTGTGGTGTTATTCAAGCTATGCTGTAATCTTTGCTTCATCTGCGTATCCAGTGGTGGAAATCAATAGGTTTTCACAACATAACAAAGGCTGTTGCACAAAAACTTGTTATATTGCTCAAGTAAAATAATCATCAGCTGTGTGTCATTCTTTGTGCTGGAGCCGTGTTGCTATTTTGGGTTAGCTTGACCTCTGGGTCAAACCTAGTGCAAGTCTATGCAACGAATCAAGGGCAGTGAATGCAAGAAATGCTGTCCTTTTCTAAGGAAAGTCACATGTTTAAGTTCACACATCAGCCAGGAAAAGTGAATGAGAAACCCCCTCCAGAGAGACAGGAGACACAAAAGGGAGATATATAGATATAAGAGACCTTGGCCTCTGGAGCCCAATGTCCTTTAACATCTGAGAGTTTGAGTGAAGTTTCTCCCTCCTATTTTTCATCTCATCTCATCCTTCCAGCTGTGTCTCTCAAAAAAATTCAGGGAGAAATGGATTGCCCTGTCACCCCGTTTGGGGAAATTATCCTAAGCTTTTGTGACTTTGCTGTATCTACATGTGCTTTTAAACATGCTGACAGGTTTCAAAAAAAAAAAAAAAGACTTGACGTTTGACAGATGTCCATTCTTGAAGACAAATATTCTGCATTATGATCTAGAACATAGTAGATATTAATATATGGAAGCAACATATTACATGCTGCCTTTATTGACATTTCCCCAAGTGAAGGTCACTTAACACTAAATAATTGTTTCAGACAATTTCATTGTCATGCTTACAATAATCATGTTTTGATGAAGATTGATGAAGATGAAGAAACCAGAAAGGAAATCTAACTGTGGTCCCGTGTCAGAGGACTGTGACATCGCCTCAGGAGATATCAATCCAGTTTGGGACTTTTAAAAAAAGGAGACCAATTCCAGTTTTATAATTATATTCTAGGACACTGCTTTAATAGGATAAAATGATTGGAAGGCATGATTCATGTCTGAATTAAAAAAAAAAATTACATTCTTTGTACAGGCCCTTTATTCAGTCCCTCACTTTATCTTTGGTCTGATAAGATTGTTGCCAGTAGTTTGACTTTGTGGGCGTGTTGTGCCTGGAGCAGATGACCATTTAAAGAGGAATTCAATGACAAGCTTAGGTCAACTTGGCATGAAATCAGGGAAATATAAATATAATATTGGATAGAGTGTTCAGCGTAGCCGGAAGCCTGAGCTTTTGGGTCACAAGGATGAATTTTGCATCTTTAATATATCATTATTATTATGTCTTTGCAGATTTTATATTTCATAATGAGTTAGATATAGAAGAAAAAAAAAACAAAAGGCATTGCGGGTTATTGGGTGAGGAACAAAAGTGCACAGGCATGAATTTTAATCATTAAAAAATCCTTTTAGAATGCACAGAATAAAAAATGAATATGTCTAAATACTTTCTGATTTGCTTGCACATTATTGCAGCATTATGCCACATTATATGGATCATTTCAACATACTTTTCTGTTGAGGTTAAAATACAAAAAAATATTATAAATCAGAGTGAACAAATATAATAATAATCATAATAAAGATTGTTCAAGTATCCTGTGAAATGAAAGCTGAATCTTCTCAATTTAAGTACTCATATTAAGATAGCTCATTTTTGGAGTGTGAGAAATCCCCTCAGATGGTGTTTTAAGTGCCTGTCACTCTGTGTCATACACCTCAGAGTGTGATGCACGTGGTAATAAAAAATGCAGACAAGGCACTTTGATCAGAAACTGTGGGGTCTGGGGAAAAAGTGCACAGGTGTTTGCAGCCTTGACAATGTCATTGCTTCAGTTCCATCTGGTACCACTGTAACATACATATGCATGGTGTTTTCAGGCTTGCCTTGCATGTATGTCACCCCCCTCCCCCACTTTTTTTTTAGCTAATTGAAATGTGCGCTATTTGGATCTCAATAATACCTTCATTTACCCTTGCAGCATCTTCCACAGCTCAAATAATGCTTTTACTTTTCATTCTCTAATTTAAGAACCAAGTGTACAGCATAGCAACAAACGTGAGCAAATGTTATTTTATTTCATTTTTTTATTTGTGTAAATGCACAAATCATAGAATAAAGATGTCCAAGCTCAGGCTTATATTTGTTCATTTTGAATCAAATTTACACACTGGAACGAATGCCTTCTTTTGGAGAACAGCTGATTGCAATGATGATGTGATCTCAAACAAAGCCAGGAGCTGCTCCACAGAGAGTGAATAATGAAACAACTGCTGGGATTCTGACAGCAGCCATAGTGATTTTACTGGCGCATGGGCACATACTCCGATACACAGCTGGAAGCCCAACATTCACATAAACCCTATCCAATGAGCAGCCAGAGTGGGTCAATAATTCACTCTCAATGGGCCATCACCAGTAAGCATCTCACGAAGCCACCATCAGGTCGAGGTTTAAGTGCTTTGACTCCAGGCATAGGGACATCTGGTAGTTTTCAGTCATTAACTTTATTGTGCAAAATCCTCACAATAAAAATTATTTTTTCAGTTGAGGGTGGACTTTTTCCTTTCAATGTGATATTGCTGAGTAGTGTTTTTGCCATTTTTCTTGATGAATAACCACAAAGAGGTAAATTCTAAAACATAGTGAAGAACAATAATGGGGGCCATAATTGCATATGGTACATCCCCAGACCTGTGGCCTGTGGTTGTGTTGATTTACATGCTGCTGCGTGGTTGCTTCTCTGCAATTGGCTGATGATGCGGCAGTGACCTCCCTCCATTTCGCCTCCCTGATTGGTCGCCTGCAGTTCAGCCTACACTTTAATGAGACCAACCTCCAGAACTCCTGCTCTTCTGATTGGACGACTACAGTCCCACACTTCCCCTCTGCCAGCCAACCAGGATGCCTCCTGGTCTTTAAGAAGGAGGAAGCTCGCCAATTGGGATTGTTGGTAGAAGTCACTGGTCTGAATAACCTTTGTGGTTTGTTGTAAGAGCATTAGAATTCCCTTAGCTTAGGACATGATTTTGTTTTTTGGTTTGATTAAGAATATACTCTCTCATGGTGTGTGAGTAGATTGAGTTAAGTTTTATAGCTGATTTTGGTTTGTAGTTTAAATAGCATTTTGGTCTGTATTGAAGGCTACCATTGGGTATTGCATTTTGGTCTGGTTCACACAAAAAGCTCCTTTTTGTTTAATAGTTAGTTTAAGATTTTGGATTTACATTAGTGGTAAGAAGATTTTTGTATACTATATTTGTATACCATATTTGTATAAGTACAGAGAATTGTTTATCATTTCGTTTAATTGGTAATTGTTATTGATAAACGTTAACCTCAATTGAGGACACCTTTTGTTAATTGTGTTTCGTTTTACTTTTACCGAACTAGATATACCGACTATTGGACACCTTTTTTTGTATTTTTCCTTTGAACCGGGTTTTGTAATAAAATTGTATATATCTTTACATTTAATCAGCCTCGTTTTGTTACTGATCCCTATCAGTTTGTGAGATGGGGTCATACTCACGTGATAAGAAAAAAATATATCAAATTATTCTGCTTGTAGTATTTCAGTTCTTAATACATCTGGATTTTAGTTTGTGGAAGATTATGCTTGTGTTGTTTCTCCTGTCTGGTTAAATCACTGATAACACACAGGTTTGATAATTATTTTTCCAGGTGAGCTTGATTAAAGGGTAACTACTTCATGTGTTACAATGAAAAAAAATGGGAATAGATATGAAACCAAACAAATTACTGCAACCCCTCCCCCCAAAAAAAAAAAAAAATTAAATAAAATAATAAAAAGAAAGAAAAAGACACCATTATCACACCACATGCACAAGGCTGTCACAGGTTGTTTCACATTATTAGGCAGGTCAGTTTCCTTGCAGTATTGTAAGGAAATAAAGACCTTTCTGTAAATGAAAAGCATGAGCCTCTACATATTCCAAATGTTACACTTGTGCATAAAATATATTTTGACCATCCATGCTGTAAAAACTGCTATTGAATCTTTGACTGCTATTGGTATAAAAATGGAGGAAAAACTCATAGCTTGGCCCCTACCATCATGCCCTAGGTCTACTTTGTGTTTGTAGGTAGGAGCTCCCCAAGGCTCCATCTTTGGGCCACTGCTGTTCAACATCTACATGCTCCCACTCGGCCAAATTTGAACCTCCCCAAAATAAAAGAAAAGAAATGTATCATACTTATGCTGTTGGCATACAAGTCTATATAACCATCTAACCATGAGACAATAGACCAGGGCTCACCAACTCAGGTCCTTGAGGGCTGTAGGAATTAGGTGTATCTCTGCAGTAACACACCTGATTCAAATGAATGGGTCAAATTTGTGCAGAACTTTAAAAATCTGTTGGAGATCTATTTATCTAAATCAAGTATGTTGCAATTAAATTAAACACGCTTTTCAAAAGACATATGAATTTGGGAGGAAATATATCTCCAAAAAGCAATTTTAGGAGACAGTTCTGGTATCTGCAATTTAGAGGTCGCAACAATCCATAAAATTCCAGGTTCAATGGATGAGAGAGTGTATGAATTATTATTTTTTTTATTATTTATTTTAAATATGCAGAAAGAATACAGTGATTTAATTGACTTCTCTACAAATAATAATTACTTTTTTTAAACACTTGCAGAATACTTTGGACACGTGTATTCTGAATGATTGGAAAATCATCACTGGCAGTTCTGTTCAATAAAATTCAGCTATAACCTAATTTAATTTTTGATGATTGAAAAACAAAAATGCATTTACTGTCATCCACATTGATTATGGAGTGAGTGTGTATGTGAATGGTTGTTTGTCCCTGTCTGTGTTGGCCCTGCGATGGACTGGTGACCTGTCCGGGGTGTACCCTGCCTCTCACCTGTTAAATGCTGGGATAGGCTCCAGCTTACCTGTGACCCTTAATGGACTAAGTGGTAGATAATGAATGAATGAAAACATCTCCACCTTTGTTTAATCTGTCTAGATGACATTGTTCCAGAGGTCTTACGGTTTGTTGAGACATAGCTTGACAAATTTACAGTGTTGTGCCTGAACACGCTGATATTTTTGGTGAACATGAACTGAACAAACTCAAATTCTGCCTGATGTACGTTACTGTAAGCGTGCTCATTCTCACAGCTGAACTTTGTTTAAGAGAGTGCCAGATTTCCATACAGCTATCCAGGCAAAATCCTGGGTAAAACACATCATAAACAGGCCTTAAAATATAGGTGAAAAATCCCAAATCTGGCAACACCAGCCACCACAGAGCAGCACCACTCATGCGTCATCAAATTGCGAAACATAGAGGCAAAATCCAATGAAGGCAGTGCCCCACCTCTGCCTCAATGATCACTACAGCATCTTCATATTATCACTTAAAATAATTTTTTGAAAAGCTCAGTGATGATCCATGAGGGATAAATCTGGCCTTCTCGTGTAAAACATTACCCGCTGGTTGTCAAAAAGAAGCAACTTCAGACATTAACAACGTCAACAGAAACCTGAAACTTTTATTTAGCCAAACAAGTCAGAAAAAAAAATCACAAAAAACAGAAAGTGACTTAATGAAAAGAAATAATGTTTAAACCTTTTGCCCTTTAAATATTGCACACTCATGTTAATCAATTATTTCCTAGCTCAGTCTGGTTCCTACCTCAGATAGCTTAATAATTCCTCATTAAAGGCCATTTAAGCAAATTCTTTCATACTGTAGGAGTGAAGATTCACTAGGCTACGAGCATGGACTGAATGGGTGGCAACAATAAGAAAAAGCCATTATTCTGAGGGTTATAGCTCACAGCAACATATTGGGGAAAAAAATGAACTAGTTCATTTTTAGAACTGTGAACTTAGTTCAAAAACTTGAATTATGAACTGAACTAGTTCATTTTATAATGTGTGAACTGAACTTTGAACTAGTTCATGTAGAAAATGAACTTTCCGAACCCTGCAAACTTAAACCATGCTGCCATGTTTGTTTTAGACAGAAGTTTTCTCCCAAACCCTACCAGACAAGCCTTACTGTTTTTAGCCTTTATCTGACTGTGCTGAACTTTAACATTAAAAGTCTTTAGAGTCTGAGATGTTACCTTTCCTTTTTGTATTTTTTTGTGCATTTCACCTCAACTCCAGGAAAGATGGGAAACCATCTCCAACTTATACATGACCTTTTTGACTATGAAATAATGGCTGATTGATGGGTAGCAACAATTGCTTCACAAAGCTCAGCCTGATAGCTTTGTCCCTTGATAATATGTTAACTCACACCTGAATGTTGCAGAGCAGCAAACCGACAAAACTTCTCTTTTTATTTAGGTGCTTACACCAGCTGATCATCAGTTAATCAAGTACATTTGATTAGCAGCACCTGGCTTCGACTTACCCTCTAAATTAATATGGAAGCAGAAAGATTGCACTTGTTTTCCCTGCTTCTACATTTTAGCTTTGTTTTTCTGAGTCATGTGTGTGTTCTTCTGAGGTTGTATTAATCTATCTTAAAGAACCAAAAAAGACCAGATTATGTTCTTTCCTTACATTTAAAAGCATATATTTGGAAGATAGTTAACATTTTCCACATGACTTAACATGTAAAACATATACTGTCCAAAAATACAGCTGGGATACTGTAGTCCGAGTTGTAGTGCATCTTTACTGCAAACTAAAATAAGCCGATAATATGATAGATGAATCTCTCAGACACATGGCTGAATCCTCAAAACTTAGAGTTAGCTTTTTTATTTTTACTGCTTCACCAAGTAGGAATAGACAAACTAGTTTTTGTTTATTTTTTGCAGAGCAAAGTTAAAGTAAGTACATGAGAGAGAATAATATAACTTCCCAGAGACTTAATGTATCAATGATGTTTTCCCAAACAACATGAAGTATGACTGTGTTATAGCCAAAGACAACAAATCTTGAGAACTGCAGCACACTTATATTGTGCTATTTGCCCAAAGCGATTAATTTCCTATTTTTATGCCCCTCATGGAGCCAAAATTACAGTAAGAAACCACTTAAAATTGCCTTGCAGAAGCATCATTTATTTTAACGTGGTGTTATTTATTTCTTATGTTTATTAGTGTAGATATTCAATTAATCAAGCTGTGAACTAAAAGAGCTGCTTTTTGAGTGTATTGTCCCTGAAATCAAAAGCTCTTTAGGCTGTGTGATTGTGAATAGGAAGCAGATGCATTTCTTCCACCATCCACCAGCCTCACTTTCAGTGTTATAGACCCAACAAGTTGGTGAAAATGTAATTAGAACACCTAGCCATTAATATGAAGCTGTTGGAGGCTGGTGGCTGATTATTCATTACCTCTTGTCTACACACTTGCACAGCTGCCCGAGCAGTGTGTCGCTGTCACAGTCGCCCCATCTGCTCGATGCTCTTGGTTAAAGTAAGCCAATAAACAAATGAGGGAGAGGAAACAAGGACCACCTTTGGAAAAGGAAATCTAGATATATCTAGATTCAAGATATTTCATAGATTTAAAGAATGTTACACTCTTTTAAAGGAACACAAGGCTGGATTTATTGGTTGAACTCTTACCTCCGTTATGACTTGCACTACAAGTGGTTAAAGGTTCATTTTATTTTAGTTGATCACAATATGACATGAAAATTTGAAGGTCCTTGAGGCTAGATTTTGAAATAGAAGATAAGCAATTCATTTTGGTGTGTAGTGGGAGAAACTAAACTAAATTAAGATGCTGTTTCGAGTGCTGAAACACTCATTTAATCAGTCAGAATTTTTTGCTTTTCAGAAACTAATGAGCTTCCATCATTAGTTTTTGATTGAGTAATTAATTCCACAGACTACATCTGACAGCTTTATGTCATGCACGGCAAAATTTGAAATTACAGACTAATGTCAATGAAAAAAAAAGAGAATTGCTTGGCTTTTGTTGCGGATACATTAGGGCAGGGATTCAGCAAGTCGCAAGGTTCTCGAGGGCCGGTGTACCACAGGCTTCAAATGCTTCCCTGCCTCAACACACCTGATTTAATGGATATAACAGTTACTGTGTAGAAAGTCATCAGCGGATGCTGGAGAACCATCTTAGTTAAAACAAATGTGTTGCAGCAAGGAAACATCTAACCTTGCATTAGGGCATTCACTTTTAACCCTTTTTGAGCCAGTTCCCCTCCTATCCATTATCCAGGTTCCCACCACCCCCAACCATTAAAATATAAGCCAAGCATCATCCCTAAATGCAAAGGGAAGTCACTTGTTATGTTATATTGTGAAAACCCCGTTGTAAAACTACAACCAGGTAAATAAAAATTGTGACTGCAACATGTACAGTATGAACAGTATGAAGATCTAACTTTAAGTAAGTCTTGCAATTACAATATGACCAAAAAAAAAAAAAAAAAAAGAAAGAAGATGGTGCGCATTATTATAGAACAGCCAAGGGAAATGTTGTCTTTGTGCTATAATGGGGGAAGAGGGCATTGTAAAGTCCTAACACATGGCATTTATTTATTTATTTTGCTTTTGGCATTGGTCGCAGTGTGAGTTTATTTTAATATTATTTTAATATGATTTTTGGCTTTTATACATTTTTATCTTGATTTTATTGTTTTAGTTTCTGTTTTATTTTAAATTGGGTTCTTATTTCTTGAATTTATTTTATCTTATTTCTTTATTATCACTATTCAGTACTGCACTCTTTAAATAGTGCTTTATAAATGGCTTGGCCTAATAAAACCACAAGAAGAAACTCAGATAAAAGCCTCTGTTGAGCATCGCCACCAAAACTAAGCACAATTAAACTAAACCCACAAAAACTTGACTAAATCTTGTTTTTGCAAATTAATAAACCTTGTCTTATCTCTAGCTATTTTATGTTCACAGCAATATTCCAGCAAAAGAAAAATGCTGCTAAAGCCTACTCCTTTGACCCTGAACTAGTTGGAAATCAATCACTGAGGTCCAGGTTATTTAGATAAAGAACAAAATTATTATTATTATTATTATTATTATTATTATTATTATTATTATTATTATTATTATTATTATTATTGGTCTTATTATTATTATTTTATTATTATTTTGCGTGTGCCATCTTCTAACTGGTGGATAGAGGTTTCCATCATCAAAATTTACCAATAGATAGCCAAGATTCCTGAGGGACATGGGAAACATGTTTTAAATATAGTTTAAAAACTCTGTGGATATAATGGGTATATTTTGTGTTCATATTAACATTTGCATTGTAAAACAAAGCTATAGCACATCTCTTACAAAAGGCTAACCCCACTGAATAGAGGGGAGGTGCAGAATAGCTCATTCCACTCCCTTAAGTTGCAGGTAGACAAGTAGTTATGTTAACAAAAGACATTTAGATAAAGTAAAGATGACAGAGGGCAGGAGTAAAAGTCCAACTAGTGTCCAACCAAATAAAATATATCTATGGGTAAACACACAACGTCACAACAAAGAACACTGGTTGGGTTACAGAAGTTAAGGAAGCAGGCCAGGATAAAAAAAAAACAACCTGGCAAAGAACAAAGGGAATTTTAGGACTATATACTCATTAGGCAACAAAACATGGGCAAAATCAATGAGGGTGAGAGAGACAATCTTAGAAGAAGCAACAGAAACACAAGCATATGGATCACCATACGTGAGCAAGAGAAGTAAGAAACAGAAGACAAGAACTGCAGAGGATATAGTGGACAATAAAACAACAGGTCAACACAAAAACAACAAAAAAGTGGCCATGTCAGTTTTTATTGTGAATAGAAAATGCTTTTTTTTTAAAACTGCAAACTAACATAATTATCAAACAGTTCATTCTATGGTTAAATGACATAAGTGTGTCCAAATAGTTATTGTGTTATAGTTTTGCTGTGATAGCCGACAGAGTGAATTCTGCCTAAGATGCTGGAAAATGTACATATGAGCTGAAGTTTAAACAAAAAAATCATGAAGTTAAATAACAGCAGATAATCACAAACTATATACTACCAACACCATAGTTTACTTTATACTTACCTTTTGGAAGCTTTGCATTTATCACTTTAGGCGTTGAAGCAGGTATTACTTGGATAAAAGGCAACTCCAGAAAAGAAAAGCAATAAATATTGATTCCCTTTTGGCTCCTGAAAGTAATAAAGAATAAATTATTATTAAAAAAAAAAATAAAGAAAATAAAATATCTTGGCCCTGCATTATCACAAAGGATACATGAGGACACATAACTGTTCATGCCTTGGGTATGTTGACGCTGAGACTCAGAAAACTGGTTTGGTCTTTCTTTCTTTTTTTTCTTTTCTTTTTTTTGTCTGTTCCTTCACATTAAATCTTTTCATTTTTAATTAATCTCCATGTTTAAGCTTGGAAACCAATTAAATGCAGTCAGTCCTCTGTCTGGAGTTGTTCATCAACTGAAATCCTGCATACATACATACATATACATACCTATA